>VUQG01001951.1:44306-68783 GCA_015106755.1 Etia nguti | reverse complement strand
CAATAATTTTTTACAATAAAAAAAAAAAAAAAAAAAAAAAAAAATTTAAAAAAAAAAAAAAAAAAAAAAAGATCTTTAAAGTTACAGAGTGGGGTTGTTGAGTGCTGAGATGCACAGTGATTAAAACTCAAATGCTCTGCTAGAGTTCCAAACCTTCTCTGACATTAACATCAACACACAAACTGTGTGCTGGGAGCTTCACGGCAAGGGTTTACATGCCCCAGCGGCTCCAAGTGTAATGTGTAGGTGGCCCACTATTTCTTTTCCCTATAGTGTATGTCAGTATAAATGATAATTGTTTTTAATAACTATTTGCACTTTAAGTAGCAATAAATATCCTGAAAATCCAGTGGGTTTTTTTGTTTTGTTTTTTTGTTTTGTTTTTTCATCCAAGCGCTGTGATTTGAAGCTGAGTGTTTCTAGTGTTGGTTCCTGGGCTTTAAGTCACTCCCCTGATGTGAGTGTAGATCATGCTCTTTTTGTGTTTTTAAAAGGGAAATCATTCTTAGTCACGCTGTTTCTTAATGGTAATTCTTACTGTAGCAGAAACTTGGAATTTCCTTAGTGCAGTGAAGCATAGCTGCTGCTGCTTCTGCTGCAGTACAGGTGAAATATGGGGACTTGACCTGAGAACAAGCATTCACAGGGGTTGACTCCTCAGGTTGGGCTTCAGTCAACCTCCTCAAATAGGAAAGAATGCACAACTGAGGAAATGGGCAGAAAGTGAGCGGATGGCCTTGAGGCGAAGAAAAGTTATTTTTCCTGTGCTCCAAAATTAGGAAATGGAAAGAGCCTGCTGGGTTTGTTTTTTTTCCACTGTCATTTACAGATGCGCAAGATTAGAAAGTAGATTGGCAGCGAAAAGGAAAGAGCAAACTACCCTGATGGTTGGGTAGGTCTCAGGTGGGATTCATTGTGGGAAAAGTGGTCAGAGAAGAAAAATACAGCTCTCAAAGTTAAATCCACACAGTTCAGCATATCAAGGTTTCTGGGCAAAGAGATGCCACCACATCATAACGCACAAGAGTTGTAGTTTAGGTCAGGTTACATTCACATTTATATAATGAGCATTTAAAAAGACCGTACGCTCTACATCGCCCAGCTGCTATGCGCTAATTCAGTTTTGAACAAAGGCTTGAATCTAAAGCTTGTGAAACTGTTGAGGCCCACAGGAAGTAAAACTTGATCTTCAACCAACATAAAAAAACAAAGTGTTAACAGTTACTTCCTCAGAATTCAGATAGAACTGCGGGTTAGTCTGCACACTCATTTCTGTCAGATATGAATAAAATTCCGCAACAATTAATCATGCAGTTTGTATCTTAGTAATCTCAGAAAAAACTTACTACTGGGCTATGCAGTTATATTATGGCATCCTAAGACTGCCAGAGTGAAATTTGTAAATACGATTAAATAATTAATTAAATGTGTTAATAAATCAGTAATAATTCATTTAAATATAAATTGATTTTACTTAAAACTTGTTTCTCTAATTATTTCATGGTTGTGGTCCTACATTGCATCTTGAATTTGTTTTACTTGTCAATCTAATCCATTAAAGTCAGGGATGGGTCTAAGAACCATCAAGTCTAAACGATTGCTTTGGTTTGAAGTTGAAGTCTCAACAAATACTGGTGTGCTTTTGCAGATGAGCTCTATTCCTAAAAGTATATTTGATGATGTAGAAACAATAGTATTTTTAAACTTGACTTACAGTTTGGGGTGCTTGACATGCATTCTGGGATACCTGGCTGCCCCAAGTCCACATCAGTCCATTGTCTGGGATTAATTGCTCTCGACTTGCTGTGCAGGGAAACCACTCATCTTGGGGTCCTGTGGATGGATGGATATTTGATATTTTAAGTAATTATGCATTTAATTGTGTATTCATTTAATTTATTTCCATTTTAATTCACACATTATTTTATGTATTTATTTAATTTTGGCACTCCTATCACTCCATACAGTAAGTTTAAAATTGTAACGGTAAAACACCAAATTATAAATATGATTGTAGTGAAATAGCATTCAGTTTTATGGATAATAATACACAAGCCATTTGGTTCTACCAAACCCTTGTGTTTTCCAACTCGTTCCTTATTCACACGCATGCGTTCACACAGAGAGACGGAGTGATACACCATATGCCTGCACATATGTGTCAGAAACAGACCAGAAATTGAGCATGACCCATTTTTAGCTGTGCATGTTAAATCAAATCAATTATGGACACAAGCTGGAAAGAAAGTGAGTCTGACGGGAATCTTCACCAATATTTATTTCTTTTTTTCTTTTTTTGTGTGGGTCATACGACATTTAGAGAGAAGCTGCAGTTTCACTGCATATGCAGGTATGAAAATGCTCTGTGTATGAATGCAGATGTAATCAAAACTGTGGGGACAGAAATGCAGACTAGTTTTTAAGCAGTGGTCCAGCTTTGGAAACCGAAGGGAATGTACTCAAAAAGTGTAAATGTAGTTCAGCAGCTGGGTAGCCATATCAAAAGATTTCAGATCCTCATTCTTAAATCTGTTGCCAAATCAGGGAAATGCCACCAATACAACAGACGCCACACCACTGCTTTTCTCACCACTGTCCAGGCTCGTCAACAAATCTTTTAGGTCATACAGCATTTTACGACTTGGCTTAACTTTGAGTTATCGTCTTAAAGAACCACGGTTCTTATACAAATGTGACTTATAATGCTGTTAGTTTTGTTTTCCTTTAGAAGAAGGCGGCGGTAAAGTGAGAGGAGCTAAATGGCTCGTTTCTGAGAGAACTTTAACAAAGGCAAAGAATAAGCTCCCATTAGATAAGATGCACTTTATGCTTCCTAAAAGTTCGGAAACTTGCTGTAACAAGCACAATTGCCATTTCTTCTAAACATAGAAGAAAATAGCTTAAATAAGTAGAATGTTATCGAGTAGGACTGTGCCATATTTTAATGTGATATAGAAGCATCACATCATCATCACATCAAAACAATGGGAGAAAAAGAGCCGCACACGTGAGCAACGTACTTAGTGTATTAAAAGGGTTGCGGTTAGTTTTAATTCTAACCGAGCCATTTAACCTCTGGTTAAATGTTACCTCAGATACCTCCAACACTCCAACAAAGCACAGTAGATGGTAAAATATGTGTAATTATTAAGCATAGATTTAAATAAAAAATATATTAGCATAATTAAGGTAAAATATCTAAAACTGAAGAAAGCTAAATAAACAGAATAAGGTGTCTTTGTAATAATGGCACAGCAAATATCAGATGTTACAGTAAAGTGTTGTGACGATGCAAATAAACTGTTAGGGATCATGCAAAGCTCCTCTAGTCTAAGACTAAACATAGCATCAGTTTAAGCTTAAGTCTTAATCACCTAGGTGTCAAACAGCCCATGTGGACTTATTTTGTCATTTTGACTGTAAAACTACAAAAGACAGTTGACCCCGGTATTCGCAGGGGTTGGGGACCACAACCACCCGCGAATACCGGGAGCTGAGATCTGCGAATGCTTGAGATCTGGAAAACTTCTTGGCACTACCACAGACGCTAACATCCACCGTCTTCCTTATCTCCACCTCTTTCTTCTTGAGAAACGGGGCAGTACTCTTGTTCAACGCGAAGGAAAATGAATGGCACTCCTGGATTGGCTGCTTTGCAAACACCAGCCAATAGCGTGTCAAATCGAAAAATCTGCAAATAGGTGAATTTCCCCCGCAGAAAAATCTGCGGATGCTGAACTGCGTATACATGGAGGTTCGACTGTACTCATCTTTCAGGAACCATTTGAATAAAAAGCACACATTGTAAATCTAGGTTCCCCCGCCTGGTGTTCACACAGTACCTTATGAATGCTTTGTGCTACCATGATACACGGAATATCCCTGTAAAGCTCCTCTTCTCTTCTTTCCAAAACTGTTTAAATTTTGTCTTTAGCACATGTGGTAAAGAAGTTTCGAAGGCTTGTAAAATGGTTCTGCTGCCAGACCGATGGTTTCAAAGGGGAAAAAAATGGTTAAACTGTTCAAATTTGTCTAAATAATGGCCTGGGAGAGAAAACAACTAATCTGTAGTTGCGTAATTAAAATAATATTGTAGAAAATGCTGTTCGGGATGACACACGTTGTAGTATTTGTGATGTGCCCTGTGTGCTCATCTGGCCCATCTGGTCTCCCCCAAATCTGTCTGTCAGAGAGGAAAGAGGAGCCTCCGGTCTGCAGACAGACAGATTAGTCCAAATTCAGCTGTTTTTGTTTTTCCCCCTAAGGACTCTGGTTTGTCTGCTCCCTCTTTCTGTCTGTCTGCCTGCCTGCCTGCTGGGAGCCCACCTCCATCAAGGAGGGAGAGCAATAAGCCCAGTGCTACGTCGGCTGCCCTCCAATGACACTGACTATAACTCATCTCTGTCCACGGTTCATGATGAATCACATCCTTTTATTATCAGAAAGGCTTCCTCTGTGAGAGAAGGGAACATTTTAAAATTTTGAAAGGTCAAGCGATGCCCTGGACGTACATGTCCATTGATGTCAGCAGCAGTTTCTATGGCAGCCGCTCGGACAGGAGTGGGAGTTTTACATCGGAGGAAGGCTGGATTATTAGCATAGGCGGGGATTTGTCTCTGTCTGGCCAGGCACATCCTGAATGATCTCGTAGTGCCATGTTTGTGAAATACGACTGAGGAACAATATCTCTTGCTGCTCACTTCTTAATCTTGTCGTGTTTTTGTTTCTCTTCCTCCTCTCTTTACTATGTTCAGAAAGAAACTGGTTTGCCCAGCCCTTTATTTTACAACTTAGCTCATTAGCAGAATAATCTATTAAAACCAAGGCTCTGGAGGTCTGATTGAATTTGAGCGATGCCTCAGGGTTGATTTTTCATGTGGCACACCGGAGCAGGCATTTCATTTGAGCGCAGGTGTGCGCCTCAACGCTGCCTGCACAGCTCCAGCGTTTTGTTTTTTTTTTCTCCTGGAGAATGACTCAGTGCAACGGCGACAAAACAAAAGCAGAGACGGGTGCTTAACGGGAGTGAGACAGCCAGTCAGCTTCTGCAACGTCAGCCCTGGCCCACCAGGGCAGCCGAGCCTCAGTGCTGTCATCAGATTTGTTGAATCAACCCAGCAGCCTGGATCGGAGGAGGGCAGGCAGAGCGTGGCGGTAGCTGTGATTTGATGAGGATGACTTGGAGAGGGGTGGTGGCAGCCGCTTCGCTCAGAGGATCGCAGGTTAGAGCCTGAGGCAAGCCAATGTTGGTCGGAAGACTTCCTTCCTCAGCCCACCGGTGGACATACTTAGACCTTATCTTTATGTGTTAGCCATGGATTGGATGCAGTGGACTCTTATACCACCAGCGGCAGGCAGCGTCTGGCCTGCTGTTCCTCAGGAGTTGAGTGAAACGCTGACTCTGACCACCGCTCTGGGTTATAGCCTCTTAGCCTGTGAGACATGCATGCTGAACTGCCGCTTTGATCCTGTGAGTATTTCCAGCAGACAACAGGGGTTTATTAGCCTGGTTCCTGTCAAATGATTTTTAGTTTGAGGAGTCTTGTTGTCGATTGAGGCTTATGTACAACATGATTGGTGAATGCTCGGCTTTCTGATGCTCAGCGTAGACCATTTAAAAGAGTAGAGAAGGCATTACAGAAACATTACAGTGAAAGAAGGGTTTCTTTTTTTTAATGTGGGGTTTAAATTAGTTGAGCATAAAACACATTTTGACCAGGAAAATGCTTAGACTTGAGCAAGCTGTGCTTACATGCACAGTCACCCAGCCGAAAGGCCAATTTTGAGCCAGGAGAAATCCTGGAAATAGAAACTTCTTTTCTGGGCAAGTGAATCTGTCATTTAAATGTCATATTTTATATTTTCCCTGTATTTTTCTTTAAAGTAAGCAAAGGAAAATTGCTGTAGAGGGTTTTGCAGTATTGGTATTCTCACAAACTGTAATGTGAGTTTAGACATGAAAAGACTTTATTTTTTTAAAACCAAACTACTGTTTGCTTTATAATATATGTCTGGCACATCCACAGTGTTTTATTGGCATATTTTGAAATGCTTTAGTGTACAGTTCATTTTGCATATGAATGTAAAAAAAGAAACCTATTTAAAACTGCCTTAAAAAGCAGTACATGTGGGGAAAATCAGCTTCTACAGTCTTTGTGCACTTCTCTCTCTAGCACTGTTATATTAACTTGTGTCACTGACAAAATGAGACCCCATAATGTGGGTCACTCATGATGGATTTTAATTGGGTAGAAGGCAAACCCTGATGACTTCCTTAGACACCATCTTTTTTTTTTTTTCCCCCCTGTGACCTGGGTGGGTTGATGTTAGCTTGGCTCTTGTGCTTTTGATTGATTTGTAGCAGTTGCAGTGTTTCCCACAGGTTTTGATCCGGTCTTTGATGTTAGCTCATGTGGACTTAAAGAGTCACAACCATGCTTGCTTCAAATATTTAATTGTGAAGTACTCTGTGACAAATACTGGAGGAATATAATCAGATCAGAGTCTGTGATCACCTGGGTCCACTCGTCTTCGCTGGTGCTGTTGTTCCCACTCTGCTCCGCAACCACGGTGAGCTCAACAATATGGTGCATGAAGCAGTTTTCCACCTGCTGCTCTTCTGATTAGAGTGTCCTTCTAGCTCAGAGAGGATCTGCAAGGTGGACTAGGGGCTGTCGTAGCCAGCCTCAGTCCAAGGCAATAGGGTTAGTTTGAGAGACAGAAAATGTCTCACAGATCACCACAGCAGGTTGTGGTTGGTTGATGTTTTTAATTCAGATGAGTGAACAAATAAAAATGAGTTGCTGAATACTGTTAGGGAGACATTAGTTTATGTGGATGATTGGACTACATAAAATCTGCTTTGTGTTGTTCTTTAAATTGCCTGGATGAACTGTGGGCCACACGAGTCTGTTAGCATGGCTTTGAATTTACTTTCAGAACCTTTGAGTTGTATAATTACTAGTAAAAGACAATTCATCAATTACAGTCGTATGATTTATACTCAAAGTTAATGCTCAAGAAGTCAGTGTCATTTCTTTTCTTTTTTTAGTAACTACGTACACAGATGTGGTTACATACATTAGCTGAAGTTGATTTCTCTAATCAGGCTCTGTTCTTTCACAGGAATCTGCCAAGGTTTCGGACCTCAACCCCAATGCGAAAGCATGGGCCAACCACATGTTTAGCCTGGACCCCAGCGGGACTGCCGACACCACAACTGCTGCCCTGCAGCCATGGAAGGAAGGCTGCGATAGTTCGGCCGACCCCGGCCCAGAAGGTCATTGATGCACAAAAACTTTCTTCTTATATACTTAGAATCTGACTTTTGGCCACTATAGTGCAAAACCGAAGTATAACTGCTCTCCATTTCAGATATATCTAAATAATGCAATACAGAGCATCGATAAGAACATAAAACGTTTCCTGCTTCTAAAAGGATTTGGCAGTATAGCAGGGAATCATTCATGAGCATTAACAGGAATTTTTCTGCCTGTAAATGATCTTTGTGGATTATTGTGCATATAACCATGTTTGGTAAATGCATGGTTAAGGCAAAGAGACTGTGTGACCTGACTTAACAGAAGTCTGTCCATTTTTATGACAATACTGGTGATTTAATAAACCAAAATCTAATTAATCTAACTCCACTTTTTAAACATGCCAAATAGTTTTGTCACAGTCCTGGTGGCTTTCCTTTACCAGAATGTCCAAACCCTTTTTATATGCAGGTAACTCCTGATATCTTAGGCACCATATAAGACGGGGTGTCAGACTTGTTATAGATTATGGTCCACTTTCAAACCCAGTGTTATTTCAAGCTAGGCTAACCAGTAAAACTATTGCAAAATAATGTTAAACACATCCCTAAACAGGCAGAAGTACATTGTGAAAATATTTACGTGTGGCAGCACAGTGAGAAGTTGCTGGTTTGAGCCCAAGCAGAGCCCTTCTTTAGCATTTTCTTTAGCTAGTGTGGAGTTCAGGTGGAGGTGGGATTCTAGTTTCTCACGCTTTCGGACATATGCAATGTAGTAATAGTGCTAGTAATTCATTGAAAAACTGGGATGATTACACTTAGCCAGTCATTGGTGGGTGAGGTATTAACCGCAGGCTGCATGTTTGACACCCAGAATCTTAAATATCAAAAAACAAAGTACACAAAACTGTTCCAGAGAAAGTAGCTGTTAAATACAAAATTATTGTGCGCTGCCTTTAGCACCATTCTTCTTAACTCAAGTTCAAATAAGTTCAGACTGCAGTCTTGCATAACACCCCTGTTGACCACAAGATGCTACATGGAGTAAGTGCAGTGTTCACCGTGACACCAACATAATTCGAGCTAGTGATCACTCAGCATTCATATTTTATGGTTTTATTTTGCTGACTTTTGTAGCTAATAGTGTTTCCAAATTTACATTAATGAGAAGTAGTCTATTTAATGCAGGTTGGGCTGATCAGCTTTATGAAAACCTTCTGGTAAAACGCTGCCACCATGTGGTGAAAGTTTTCAATTTTCAGAGGGTCTTTACAAAAAGCACCTTTAAATTTTGCAGGTAAATACTGGACCTGAAAAAGTGGAGAATTATAGGTTTTGGTGGTCGTGGCAGCACGAAGCAGGTGAACTTTGCCAGCAGCTAGTTTATTAATTTAATGCTGAGAAACTGAAACGAGTATACAGCTAATCTGAAGCTGAGGTGTAGAAAGAAAGTGAAACGTTGGCATGTAGCCTACTTGCTAAGTCTGTAATAATCGAGTAGTGACAAACGGCACAGTCTTGCGTAAAAGCCTGCATTGTCCACTCTGGTTCCCTTTTCCCACCACACAGGAGACGCCCCTTTAATCATTCATACTCAATCTAGTATGAGTTATGAATATTCCGGCCTCAGTCACCCTTCTTTCTTTGTAAATGACAGTAATCACTCGCTTCAATGTGCTCAGCCAAGTTTAGCTACAGAGGCAACAAGGATATGGTGGTGAAACAGAAATTATTGATTAGTCTCAGTTTGACTCGCATTGACGTCCTGGCCCACTTCATCTTCCACGTCCACAAAGACATTTATGGAAAATTTATTACAGAGGACCGCTGATTTAATGCAGTTGGGCCATGCATGTAGTGGTCTGTGACGGAAAATTCACACCACGCCTGCAGTGGTAACAGTGATTTAGTCATGATACCGGCTGGTTCCTCTTATGTCCCCATTCACTGTCAGTATGCTAAACCATTACATGCACATGGAAGCTTATTTTGATTCCTTTGTCGAAAAACAAAGAAGGACTATTAAAGGTTATGAATTCAAGCCACTTAATATCATTAATATCATCCCTCCTGTCACCTGTGTTTCCTTTTACATTCATATTGACTTTAAACTTGGGTCCTTCATTTACTATGGACCCATTGTTTAAACAAAACGAAAAAACCCTGAAAGTTATATGGCAGATGATGAAAAACAGGAACTTATTTTATTTAATGGTTCATCTTTTCTTACCGACCTTGGTGCTGCGTTTCAGACTGTAGGTGATGTCGTAAAACTGAAAAAAATGAAAGTACAGTTAAAAGCTAAAAATTTATGTGCTACGTATCAGCAGTTATGGTTTCGTTTGGGAGTCCCATACTGTCCCACAGGCCCTATGTTTGACACCAGTGGGTTAGCAGTTTTTCCAGATGTATGTTTCAGACTTGCCTGATGCAAAGGTGACTTCAAAAGTAAAGGTCAGGATTTTCAAATATTCAAATTTGGGATGGGTGTCAATAGTTGCCTCGACGATGAAACGGTGCTTCCCCTATAATAATTGTTCATATTTTATTAATGAACAACAGCATTGTTTCTGAGATGGCTGGGAGTGATGTGTTAAATTAAGATCGATAACACCCACAGAAGCAGTGTGTGAACGTATTTAGCAAATGCATGTCGACTCCTAGGCTCCTTCACAAGACCCTTGTCAGGAGGGCTCGATCGCTTGTCGCATCTTGTCAGCCACTTCTGTGTTTATTTTGACTTTGCTAAAGTTTGAAAGAGTACGCAGGTCTGAGCATTTGAACAGAAGTCCCACAGGCCTAGAGACTGGTCAGTGACCTCATCACAGCTTCCGGCCACTAGGGGAAAATGTGTTCCTTAACCAGTTAGTGAGTGGTTGCTGGAGATTCACCATTTAAAAATGGTAAAAAATGCGGTTGAAAAACCACCTTGTGATCGTTTTGGTTGTCAGCAGGTTGCTGAAATCACCTGTAGTTTCCATGGAGAAAACAAACTTCTCTGTAAATACTTGGATTTTCCTCACCAAGCTTTACTGAAACTTGAAAAGTGCAGCACTAATTGGAAATGTTTCCCTTTTTAAAGTAAAAGTTGTGCCTCACCAGTACAGCCACTAAGTTCAAAGGGTGCAACTTTTACTGAACCTCCCACGGATTACTTCCAATCAGAGAGGTCACTTCTCTTAAAAGATTTACTTTTTTATTTTTATCTGTGAAGTGGCCTTTGTGCTGTGCTGTTATGGTCGCTGTTATGTCAGCTCCTGCCAAGTCTTTTGTGTTTGAAACGAACCTAAAAGATCAAACGAATCATTTCCCACGGGGGACACAGAGCTCTGAGTAGATAAACTGTTTTCAGTTTAAGTCACTGTACCGTTCAGTCATGTGCAGAGTATTTCCATAGAGCACCCTGAAGAGAGTTTAGCCAGACCTTAAGGAAAATCGCCGGCACTCTGGTTTGATGAAGGTTGCTTAAAACCCTAAAACACAAAATAAGAGGAAAATGTTCTTGAATAAGATGGCTTGAACTCATTGCCTTTACTAGTCCCACCCTGTATCACCCTGATTTATCTTTTTATAAAAACAGCATTGAAATTTGTCCCAATACTGTTTTTTAATGTAATTTTTCTCTGGTTTAGAATAATATTATCATATTTCATTCTGTTCTGGCACATCCCTCCTTTGTGATCTGTTGTCATTTTAATTTGCTGTTGACTCGACATTGCCTTCATACCCACCTTGTTTTTAATTCAGTGTAAATTAAATCCAGAGCACTAATTCTCAGGATTTATTGCTAGGCTTATTGCTACGCTACAGCCAGAAATAGGTTGTATATTTTGTGCTACATACAATCAGTTTCTTTCTTGGCACACTTCACTTGAGAAACATTTCAAGTAAATGTATTTATCATAGAGTAATGGACCAAAAACCACTTGTTAGTACTGCTATTAGTACAATATTAACACTAGTGCAATATTTACATTTATGTTAACACAGATAATTTGTTTTAAAGGAAATACTTGTTTTTGTTTAGATGTAATTAGCGCTGTAGAAAAGGTTTTATTTTGAAATTACATTTTAGTTTCTTGCCCAGCTTTTAATAGTTCATAATTGTTCATTGTTTGAGTTGCTCACATTATTATTGTGTATTTCTATAAGAAGATCTGTTGTGCTCTAAAAGGAAAAGAGCATTCAGAATGATGGTCTTTGCATCTAAAGCAGGAAAAAGGCTGAATTTATGTGCCAGGCCAGATGCTTCGGATTGCCTCTGGTAATAATGTCCATTTGTCATTGCACAGGTGTATTGTTGCTGAACTGGGACAAGGTTGGAAATTGGGCACTTGGAACTTAAAAAGGACAGTGCTCTCAATTCACATTGGAGCTGTTTTCTTGCTTTTCCTTATGTTCTGTTGTATATGTTCATATTAATCAAATCAAAATTTCAAACGATGAGGAGAGTATCTGTCATGTAAACAGTGTGAGCCAAAAGTTCAGACTGATCTAAATACTCAGTATCTATTCTTGACTCTGTATGATATCACCCCCACCCACCTGCTGTTCACACCTTCTGAAGCTGGAGGGGCAGCCAATCAGAATCAACATAGTTTAAAGGAAGTGTGTCCTTAAATGGCTCGTTTTAGAGGTTGAGCTGAGAAGCTGGATCAAGTCCCAGTTTAAGATGCCCATAAATTAATTTGAACTACAAACCATGTAAAGCTACTCTGGAGTCCATAAATAAAAATAACTACTATTATGCTCATAGCCCCCCTTTAAAACAGCTGGTGATATTCCTATGCCTTTAATCATTATTATAATGCCCATTGTTGATTGTCACAGGCTATGAAGCCAGTGAAGACAAGGCTTACAAGGAGCCCCTTCTAACCGACCCAGATGAGCCTCCACCGGTACCAGTAATGCTGGCTGAGCCAGCCGCCGTCACTCTGGAGTGCTCCGAGCCAGCCTACACAGAATACCCCGAGCCTGGGCAGCCAGGGCACACAGGTGGGCTGGTTAGTGACTGGTTGTTAATCAGAGGAGGCTCTGAAGTAGTTGTGTATCAGTGGCTTTTATCCACATGGATACTTTCTGCAGATTTTTGATGGGGCGGCGTGGACACCCAAGTTTGTAAACAAAGTAACTTGAACTCGAGACAATGTACGGGATGTTCACATTTATACCACAGGCGCAGCTATTAGAAGGCTGTGGGGATGGCACTGGCAGCCATCAGTGATTTTCAGTGTGTTGGCCTCTTCAGTCAAACAGGGATGTAAATATGTTTGATTTCACCTGATCTTGGATAACTCAAGGTTAAAAGAAACTCCAACCAAACGCAGTCGGCTAATGGGGTCGAATATTAAGGGACAGTCTGTCCTCGGGTAGTGGATTTATTTTTGGAGGAGAACAGTGACCGCTTGAGAGGTATTTGTTTTATGTGTTATTTATTGCATCATTAAAATTTCATTGACCTGTTCCAGACACGATCTGCTACAGGACATTTATCTCTTTAAGTGCCCTCTGCTTGAAAGAAGTGTTGACAAAAACAACCAGGCTAAGGGAGGAAGGGGTGGTATTAAGATGACCGTGATTATACAACCGTTTACGAGTAGGTTTCTTAGCGTCCATGCCGTTGCTTCCAACTCATTAAATTAGCTTCCATGAGTATTTGCTATGTGTAAATACGGCAGTCTTTTGGTGCTTTTCTTGTTTTTGTTTTTTGTTTTGTTTTTTTCCTCCTCCATATTTTACAACCCTCTCCACCCACATCCCATTTCATTGTCTGGATAATGTTTAGAGGATTAGAGATGAGCTTAGTTGCTCCTTATTTTACCAAAATCTTTATCCTCTATCAACAGGCAGTGATCCCCAGCCTGACAACCCCCAGGAGGGCTTGAGGGAGCACCTGAAGAAGACCCTGGAATTCTGTCTTTCCCGGTGAGCCAATAGCTTCATATCACATTACAGTCCAGAATTCTGTGCTTTTCTTTGAATGTAGGAACATCTCCTTCACTTAACCTCTAACTGTCCATGAGAAACTGGCGTACTGTGCTGAAATCTCAGCCCATCTACTTCAATCATTGCTCAGCAGCTGTTTCATACTTGCTAATGGAGAAAAGCACTTAAATTAAGATCTGGAAGGAAAACCATCTACTTGAAAGTGATTAACACCATGACCAAAAGACTTGTGGGTGACTGTGTGCAATCCACTCATGTGTTATTCTGCCTCCTTGAATCCTGTGGATCCTGATTGGTATAATCAGCACATTAGGCTCAAATAATACTTTCTGTGGCAGTGAAACCTCAGGGGTCCACAGTGGCTCTTATGACGTAAATGTTGTCATCTGCCTGTGCTCCCAAGGGTCTGCATCTGTGCGCTCCCCAACTGTGACTGTTGGCTGGCTGCACGTGTGAACACGACCTGAAACCCACTGTACCATAAACAAAAATGTGTCTGCTCTATGCTTGCTCTCATATGCTATTAGTTCTCTCCTGGTGCACTCCCAGGGCCCGAATTTTATTTTGTTTTGGCCATCAAGACAAAATCCAGACTTTTAATACCTGCTTTGTTTATTTGCATTTGTGTGTATTTGTTCTACTAGAGAATTTAAGATCGGCTTGAACAATGGCGACTGCCCATGAGGTTGCTTTTAAAAGTACAACATGGGTCTTTAAACCATAATGAGCCATAATTTAAACCATGGGGGGGGGATTTGTACTTCTGCAAATCTTAACCAAATACCCATCTAATATTATAGTTCTCTTCATTAGTGGTATTATTGGTATGAGTATTAGTAGTAGTAATCTGTTATATTATATTGAATGTTATATTGAAAGCCCAGAATAATTAGTAACTAAAGGTTAAAAATAAATCTGCCTTCCTCTGTAGACTCGGACATCTCTGCTAGTAAGAGAGGGGACGGCTGCTTTCAGCCTGCGGCAAAGTTTACAAGAAATCTTCTTAATTTAGAGATCATGAAAAACTAAGCAAGACGGGTTTTTTTTCATCATCTTCTGCTTAATTAATTTCTACCTTCCTTGTTTAAAACAAGCCTGTGACCAATTATGTTTAGGCTTTTTGACCGGGTGGTCTTTTAAAGGACTCTTTGCCTTTTAGGTTTTGATCACATTTACAGTGAGAGCATTAACAAGGGCTGCTGTTAATTCTAGGAAAACATTTTCTCCCACTCGACCTGGGTCCCAGTCGTAGTGGTGCCTCCTCGTTACTCGTGTGCATCTTGATCATGAGGATTTTGTGTGTTTCAACATTTTTGTTGGGGGAACACTTAAGCTCTGTGGGTTGAATGTTGTAACACTGTTCGTCCAGACTGTCACAAACTGGGCCACACACTAATTCCAATTAATAGAAGGCTTATTAAAATAAAATAACCATAAAAGAGAAGACTTTAAACAGCGGTGGGTGAAGTCAGTACGGTCAGTGGTGTGAATGTTATATTGTATGATGCAAGAAAACAAACCAAACAGCCAACAAGATCTAAAAGTGGTGTCTCAGGGTGCCTTTGTGGAGCACTCAGCTCAGCCGCCTTTTGTGTGTGCGTGTTGTATCCCCTAACAAGGTTCATGGGACTTTTTTCCCTCTCTCTCTTTGTCAGAGTAAATTAATATTTTCAGTGGTACTAGGAGGTGTGATGGTAATTATATATGTTCTAACATCATTGTTCATGTGCTAAAAGAATTATTAAATCCATCAATAATTAAATGTGTGTGCAGCTAGTGTACTGGAAGACCATGTATTGTTTTTGATACCGATCAGGCCTCTTCTCTTTCTCACTCTCTCTCTCTCCCTCTGGCTGTGGGCGTCAGGCGTAGTCTGAATGAAAGCCTTATTTCATACTTTTGAATGCCTCTGCGGTGGTGGTGGCTTAGCTGCTGATTTGAAAGGAACTGAGGCCTTGAAAAATTCATTTCATTTTCTCCTCTCTGTGAACTTGGAACAAGCCAACAACAATAGCACACTGTTAGCTTCTCCAAAACTACAGTGGAAGTTAAAAGAAAAAAAAAATACTGATCAGATGTGAAAACAAGAAGCTATAGAAACCAAAAGACTACTGGTTGCAAAATACTGGAACATAGACACCTACAGTGCATTCCTTTGAGAGAAATCTCACAGTTGCACAAGTAAAGCAGCTAAATGTGCAACATCTGTAAACTGAAGGAGCTAAGAGGTTCAAAAGGTGCACTTGTTACCAGAAGAGCAGGAATTCAGATTCAGTGTGTCACCCTCGAGTTTCCACAACAAAGCTGATGTTTATTAGAGGTATAAGAGTGGCTCTTATTTAAGAGCAGGTGTGACTGTGGGTGGTAATCACAGAATTGTGTTTATCAGAGTAAATGAAGTTTGTTTTCACCGCCGCATCTTTTGCCACCTGCACCATGAAAGTGTAACTAACCTCTCCTGTCTCGCGTCTCCGTTTGGCAGGGAGAATCTGGCCAGCGACATGTACCTCATCTCCCAAATGGACAGTGACCAATATGTGCCAATTGTGACGGTGGCCAACCTGGACCACATCAAGAAGCTCAGCACGGACGTGGAGCTGATTGTGGACATCTTACGATGTGAGCGAAATGCTTTCAGAGTCACAGTTTTATGCACCAGTTATTTTTCTTGGAGTTAAATCACGACTCGTCACGATGGTTGTTTACCTGAACAAGCTGCATGTCAAGAAAACCTTATCAGCCAGAGTGAATTTCTATCAGCATGTGGTTGGAGTTGATTTCCCAGGAGAGGTCATTAAAGTGCATCCAGCAGAGTCTTACCTGCTTGTTTGATTTGTGCTCGTACTTAGTTTACTGCTTAAATTAATCCTTTCTAGCTTGAAGGCCTTTTTATTTAATGGCTCATTGATCTGTACACTGCCAAGATTTTATATTTGAATTTAGTCAGGTTACTGTAAACAAACCATCATGTAATTATGCTGCGATTAGGCTTTTAGCGTTAATATTTATTCTTTTTCTGGAGATGTTCAAGTAGGAAACTGCTTGTAATTTACAGATCACCTGTTATGCCAGTTTCAGGTCTTGCATCCATGATTAGATAAATATGTGAAATTTCTAAGCCTCAGTGCAGCCCCTGTCCATCCTGTCTGAAACAGTCACTTTTAGCTCCCTTCCCCTCCATTTAAGACAAGTTTTTTTTCTGATTGGCTGCTCCTCACAAACGGGTGGGTGGCGCTGCTGTGCCCAAAGCTCCAGCTATGAGATCATAGCTGGAGCTTTTGGCTCATAGGAGTTACATACTCTGACCTCATAATTTTAGACTTTGTTCATATTTAATATGAGATTTTTTCCTCGTAACTTCATGCATACAGGAGGTACCCACATGAAATTCAGAGCCTGAAAAGCGCTTTTAATTACAGAGTCTAGTCACATCTGCACATGTTAAAATAGAAGTCTGCTAGTGGAGTCGGGCACCAAAATGTATCCAAAAAGTCGAGTTATGGTTTGACTTGTTTGGACCAGATGCCTGTCACACACGGTGATATCAGCCTTTAAGTTTACAGAAGAGAAAACAAAATCTTCAGAAACAGATTGAAATAAAATCCAGGTCATAGATGCTACATTTCTTCACTTTAGATGTTGAAACTATGATTATATTCCGTTATGTTCATGTTCATGTTCATTTTTAGTCAAGAAAAAAGATTTGCTTTAGATTGTGACACTTGGATGTGGGTGTAAAATTAATTTGTTTAAAGCTTTGGAAAACTTACAAATGTCATGTCCATACGTGGCTGGAAAAAAATAACAGTAAATGTAGCTTATAGCAGATTTTCACAGAGCTTAAATGTGCTATTCACCTCTCAAAGTTTCATGTGGATATTTGAGGCTCAAAAATGCTGGGGAAAGAAAAGTGACTTAAAAGGCAAAAAATTTCAGCCCACCTGTGTGTTCTTTCAGGACCCATAACCGGGAAACTTTTCATAGTTTGAAGGTGAACATTTTGCAAGGCTTCATTAGATCTGTAAAAGTTATTGTACGTAATAAACCAGCTGATTCTGAAGGGCTTATTAGGTGGGATGTACTGATCGATCCTTCCTGAAATGGCCCATAACACCATTTCTTTATGGCTTCCTGCAGCTTTGCCATTGGTCCAGGTGGATGAGAAGGGGGAAAAGGTGCGACCCAATCAGAACCGCTGCATCGTGATCCTCAGAGAGGTTCCAGAGAGCACGCCCATAGAGGTCAGTGCTGAAACTCGATGTCCGATTACACCGTCTGTCATTTGACGCTACTGTCATGAGTCAACAAACACTAGAAGCATTATTATTCCATGGAAATGGCTCACGCCTAGAATACAAGCATAGCTTATGTACACCGTAGACGCCAGTCTTGTCTGGGTGTCTGATTGATAGTTTGCCTTCATGGTCTGTTCACATTTGTTTATAAGGTCTTCTATTTACAGTCCTGGTAGTTAAACTGGGACTGTAAATAGAAATGCAAGTAGATCAATATTTACTTTTAGTTAATTAAATTTAGTTCTTCTTTGATATGTATTTTACTCATTTCTGAATTTGGGGGGGGGGGGATACTGCTAGTGAAGTTTAGCCCGTTTAAACATGAATGAAGTCGACAGACTCTAAATTATTTAATGTTTCTGTTAGAATGCATAACTTAATATAGTGAATTCTTATGCCTCAGTGACCATAATTATTAGTTTGTAGTCATCATATGTGCCTGTACAGACAACTATACATGAATCCTTGCTTTATTTAGGATTTGGCGTGTTTTATGATCTCTGCTATGCTTAAAACTGAGTCTGCAGAATGCTGTCACTATTACACATTAAGCTAATTAAACCATGATAATGAGGTGGTATGACTCCGAAGGAGACCACAAAGCAGACATTTAAGGTAGACACCTCTCCTTTCCAAAATATCGAGTCAGGATTTTACCCAGTCAGGACCCGTCCTTTCCCAGCAAGCACCACAAACCACACGTTTTGAGCATTTTGAGGTTATTGAGAAGCATTTTCCTGTCGAGCAGTGAAGGTAAAACATTTGCAGAGTCTTGTGTGATATCAGTAACTCGCTTATCTGCCCCAGCCTGACAGAACATTTTCAGTTCAGCTGACTCCGAGCTAATGACTGTTATCACAGCAGTGCATTTTCAGCTCCGCAGAAAGTGCACGTCAAACAGATCTGCTCATATAAACAATATTTTTCTATCACATCATTCCCCATATTTCCTTAATACTGGAAAGTACACTAGTTATTTTGCTCAGAGCATCATATTTAGTTTTGAAATATAGAGAGAGTAGCAGCCAAACGTGGTTTTCTGCAGCTTATTCAATTATGGGTTGTTTGTAGTCTAAATCTTACGAGTATTAAATGTAATAATGTATCTTTGGTCTGGTTTAACCTGCGGGAATTTGTGAAGGCTCCTTTAATGCGTTTTGTACCCACAGAGAGAAGAAATTGGAAAACATGCTTGTGGTGTCTCCCAATGTCTTTACGGCAGATATGAAGTAAATTCATCAAACAGCCAAAAATTATAAGCATCACTAGAAGCGACAAGGGGTTGCCCAGTAGTCCAGCTCTCCATGATGCACTTCATGACGCAGCTCCAAAGCGGATTTGTTTTGCTTGTTAAGTGAATGTGTAAACTAGTACTGTATGGAGTTGGAAAAATAATAATAATGACAAAACAAAACGAGAAGGTGACTCTGGCTGCTTGAAGAACCCCCATAGATGAGAGTGTGAGTTCATGAGTGGTAGACAAGAAAGTTTCACACACTTAAAAATAGGGGCTTTGGGAGGGATGCTAATATAACAGAGAGCAGACCCGTAGAAGTACAAGTTCTCCCAGTTGGGAAATGGAAAATAGCCTTAATATTGGACACATTCTCTGCTTCAAGGTATAATTTTGAATGAAGCTGCTTTAGGTTAAACTAATACAGCACTTGTGTAGTTTATTTCCCACGGTGCAAGCTGTGCCAACAAGAGGGCACCAATGAAATCATTCACATATAGCAAAGAATGATCTAATCTGACATCAGACAATATGACAGATGGAGGAAGCTTCCAGGTCTGAAGCGTGATGCCAATACAAAGTGCCTCAAACCTGTGGTCTTATGACCAGCAGGGGGCAGCTGTTCTGATTGCAGATGCATGTTTATTTTCAATAGAAGTTTAAGGGACAGAAAGGAGTATTTATTTAAGGTTTGGTCATTGGCACAATCGTGGCTATGTCCACTTTTTAAACAGTTATCTGTAATTGGGAAACATAAGTGGGAGACATAAACTGAATAGATCTCCATAGTTTTTTTTTTTTTTGTTTGTTTGTTTTTTAATAGGCTTGCTGGCTTTTTTATGTGTAAAGCAGCTAACAGTATCAGAAAGCTACTAGACTTTCTAAGATAATAGTTGTAAGGTTCGTGTCTTAAAGCTTGGGCCCAGCCTGAGCTAACGGGGTTGAAACAATGGAATGAAATGACGTTCTCTCTTGTTTTGCAGGAGGTTGAGGCTCTTTTTAAGGGGGACAACTTACCCAAGTTTATCAACTGTGAATTTGCCTACAATGACAACTGGTTCATCACTTTTGAATCAGAAGCAGATGCACAGCAGGTATCCGTACATGTGGACAGTTAATTTCATGCATTCATTCTGTTTTGATTCATAGTAATCAATACTAGTATTTAAATCAGAGTTTAAGCATCAAAGTTATCTGTGAACTTTGTGTGTTTTAAGTCACTAATGCTGTGCTGCGTTTCCTTTATTTTAAAGGCATATCAGTATCTCCGTGAGGAAGTGAAGACCTTCCAAGGGAAGCCAATAAAGGTAGGCTCACATTTTATTGGTTTGAGGCTGAGCTGGAAAGAAGAAAAAAATGTTAAAACATTTTTTTTTAACATCTTGGTTTTAAGCGAGGACCAGCATCCAGTACCAGATACACTGTGCTAGTTGTGATTTCAGGCGCCCGTCACTGTCAGTTTATGCATTTTGAGCTATATTCAAACCACTTCTGTGCTTGAATGTAGTCATAAAAGTCAAATAAATCCCCCGTCATGCATAATAAATCAGCAGAGAACTTTTCAGCAAACAGCTCACAAATCACAGATTTTTGCTTAAGGGGTTCATTCAGAGGTCTGCTTGTTATTTAAGGAACACATGAAGCGAGTGTAAATGAAAGTTGCATACCTCTGTGCTAAAACATTTTTTAGATTTGACTGAACAAATTAATGGATCTTGACTTGTATAAATGATTACCTTTAAGCCCATGGTACACACGAATATTTATTAACAACCAATGAAACAAACACATTTTTTGAAGATGGTTGTGAAATGTATTTAATTTGTATTTTTTTTTCTTCAAATGTATTAGCAGTTAGTAATAATTTTGGCCCCTCTTTTGGGCGCTTTTGCTAATTTCTCTCTCTGTTCTGGCTCTTTCTACCAGGCGAGGATAAAGGCGAAGGCAATCGCTATCAACACTTTCATGCCAAAGAACGGTTACCGGCCGGTGGAGGTGAACCCATACGCTCAGCAGCGCTACACATCCTACTACATCCCGCCGGTTTACAGCCCCCAGCAGCAATTCCCCTTATACAGCCTCATCACGCCGCAGGCCTGGTCGGCCACACACAGCTTCATCGACCCCGCGCTGGTAAGAATGAGTTAATATGTACTTACTTGGATTTGGGAAAGAAGAAGTGAAACAGGTACTAAGTTGTGTATTAAAAATGGTAAATTCACAATCTTTTGGATTTAAGGTTAAACCAGGACCAGCAGATCAGCACAAGGGTTAAACTGAGTTAAACTTGTGTTTAACATTGACTGTTTTTTTTTTTCTGTGTCTGTGTGAAAGGTGACATTGTCTGAATAATACACTGTGCTTTCTATAGTGGCTGCTTTATTAAATGTAAACTGTTTAAATTTTTGCTATGAAGCTTTAATAAGTTTAGAGCCACTTTCACATTTAAATAAATTTTTATAAAAATACAACCATCAATAACTACATAAATAAAGTTCAAAAGTCACACGAAGAGCTTAATAATTTACTACCTAAATTTGTCTTGTTTATTTACCTTTGATGTTTTTTCTGTCTCCAGGTTACTCCATTTCACAACAACCAGTTCATCAACGGATTTACATCACACGGTTTCAAACCAGCGACGTCGCCCCTCACTGTCAGACACTACTCGCCCAGGAACAGGTTTGTTATACTTCAGTGGAACAATGTAGTTAATGTACGTACTGTTGCTGTTGGAATAATAAATTCATCCAGGTAAACGGGCAGCATCTCACCTTTCTCCACATGTGAACACACAGGAAGTTCCTCAGTCGTCCCAGCACATCTCCATCGCCCTCACACAGGGTGTGATCAGCTGTTCACCCACTCATGTTATGTGTATGACACACAGCTGTGTGGCCATGTGTGTTTAAAAAACCAAGCATAGAACATAAGGCATTTGTTTTTACTTATTTGTAATCCCAGGGGCGCAATCATGATTGACAGATTAAATCATATGGTTATTTACCTGCTTACTAAGGTTTTGAGGTTTGTTTGTTTGTTTGTTTTTTAATTAAGGATTTGTTACAATATGAATTTAATGGGGTAAAAGTCTCTGAAGTTGTCTTCTGTTGTCCAGTTTTGGTGAGCCCACGTGAATTGTAGCCTGAGTTTCCTGTTTTTAGCTGACAGGAGTGGCACCAGGTGTCGTCTTCTGCTGCTTTTGCTCTTCTGTTTCAAGGTTTGACGAGTTGTTGATTTAGAGATGCTCTTCTGCATACTTTAGTTGTAATGAGTGGCTTTTTGAGTTCAGGTCGTCTTCCGGTTGGCTTGAAGCACTCTGGCCACTCTGCTTTCACATCAACGAGGCATTTTCGCTCAGAGAGCTGCCGCTCACTGGATGTGTGCTTTTTCAGAGCATCGTCTGTAAACCCCAGAGATGGTTGTGCAGCTAAATCAAGATCAGTTCAGTTTGTATTTCGTAAATAAACCTTTAGCATACAGGAAATTATTTTATTTAAATAATTTATCCACTTCCAGTTTCACTGTAGTTTGTAGATTTTTACTCCTCCAAAGGCTGAAGGCTCAACACAAACACAAAAATGAAAGCTCACCATCTGGTTTTACCTGTCACTCTTGGGGTCCTTCACAGAATGAGTTTATCATGGTACCCCCAGGGTTCGATCATTCAGTTTAAACCCAAGTTTTAATGCTCACGTGGACATTTCTCATTCTATTAGACTCGCTTGTTGCTCAGATAGGGATTTTTTTCCTGTTTTAAATAAACTAAGGTTCTCCTTTTCTGCAGGAATCACAGCAAACCTCACCTGAGGCCGACCATCCCCACAGCGGATCGCAGCACTGGGCTACTGGACAACCCGAGCCTCTTTGCCAGCTTTCCCAGCGAGAGGCTCAATGGGGCTCGCAGCAGCCCGCCAACGCGACTCCCCACCAGCCAGCCCAGAACCAGGTTACCCTCCACTGCAGCCTTCCCTCGCAGGGACACCGTGGGCACGGGGCGAGTAACGGAGCCCGCAACCACAGACTACTCCCTGGGGATCGGTCGAGGAAGGTCAGGCACTGATCATTTACTTGTGTAGAGCAATAGCTCTGCCACTCCCCTTTGATAGTGCAGGTTTCCAAAATGTTATGAGAGGAATTTAACAGATTTTACTCTGTCAAAGTTCACACTGCCATTTTGAATGTGGTTGTCCTAAAGAGAAAACATGAGTAAAACTAAGAGCTCAAGTGATTCTTTTCTTTTGTTCTTGGACACAACGTCTTTGGAAATGGGATGCCACAAATTTCCTAAAGTTTTGGTCCTCTTAGGAGAAATGGTCAGTACAGGGTGTGGTCAAAATGTTTGGAAATTGAGCTCTAAAAATTAAAAACCATACCTGATTTAAATTTGGCCAACCTCGCATTCAGAATCATCTTCTCATGCACCTCAACCGGCTCATTGTGGTACAGCATCTGAGGCACTTTGTGTTGGGCAGCAGCCCAGGCGGAGGGCCTGTCAAGCCAATCCCTGGCTATCGAGGCTGGCGATTGGCACAGTTCTTCAACTGGATTTAATTTTTCTGAAAGTGGACAAACAAAAGCGAGGCGAATCATGCTCCTGCTCTCACTCCTCACCTGACTCCCTCTGTTCAGTCTTACAAACTAACTTAAAATTGAGATGCAGCTCTCATCACCAGCGACGACCTCCATCCAGATTTTGCGTCACTTTAAAACGAAATGCGAGATTTGCTCTCTGCCCAAATTTGCAGTCTGTGGCTAAATTGAAGAGCACAGAGTGTAAATGGGCACAACAGGACTTCTAGCAGATGATCTAAGAATAGCAGCTGCATTGGAAGCTGTCTGGACAAACTGGAGATGATGACACTGAACAGGGCATCAGCCAAATTTGAGTGAGGTAATGTTTTGGAGCTTTTTGGCCACACCTTATCCAAAGCTGTTCTGAGTGATCACCTTTATCCTCTGATGAAACATTCATGTCGTGCTGCCAGCGATCTCTTCCAGAATGACAATGACTCACCATTAAAACACCAGAGGAGGGATTTTCTTTTAGAGGAGACTTGAAGCTGTTCTGGTGGCCCAACATCTTAAGCTTTAGGTTTACTTGTCTCTATGTTTAATGGGATCAGAAATGATATCTTTTTTTGCCCTGTTTTGGCTGTTCCTCAAAAATTAATCAGCTACTAAAAGTTTTGCATGTAACAGGATAAAATGATGAAGTGGTGACATTTAATATCCAGGAGGCCAACTTCCTTGTGCCATCACGATTCTGTGCACCAACTGAGAAAACAGAAGGGTAGAGTGTGGCCATGTTTCACATTCTGTCATATGCATAATTAGTGAAACTAGTCTTTGGTGCCAACCTATTAAAATCTTTCAGTCTTCACATTATGAATGTTAGCATGAGAGTCTGAACTCATTCATTCTAGGTGACATTGTGTAAGGTGAAGTCGCTGTTTTTAGATAGAACGGATGTTTGTAAATTGAGATGTTCTTTTTCTTAAAGGAAAAATGTTTCTGCTTCTAGGAAAAAGAGGGACGAAAAGTTTACAGTAAGTACTGATTTTTATCCTCGTCATTCTGATACATTTCAAACTTTAAATTCCACAGTTTTCTGTGAGTTGAGGTTCAATTTAAAGGAAGCAGACCAAGATTGGTACTTATTATGTATTCCTTACATCTTGAAAGTGAGTCGAAGACTGTTTTTTTTTTTTTTTTTCCTGACTCTTTTTTTTTTTTTTTTTATG
>VUQG01001951.1:0-18783 GCA_015106755.1 Etia nguti | reverse complement strand
GGGACCCCCCCCCCCCTTTTTTTTTTTTTTTTTTTTTTTTTTGCACTTGTTGACTTGTAAAAGCTTATATGATATTTTTTATTTCACCATTCATTAACCGCACAGAGAAGGCATCGTTTAAATATGTTAGTATTCTTTAAGCAAACAGTATTATTAAAGGTCTTCATGACTGGGGCAAGTGTCCTCTTTTTTGGAAATCAGAATATGGTCACCCTAACATAGACACAGATACCTGTTAGTTAGTGCTACACTATACATACACTTCATACATTTCAGCAGAATTCTCTGATAGTTGAGACCTTTTGTTCAGATTCCCAAGATCAGGGATGGCTAACTGCTAGCTAACTGCTAACTGCTAGCTAACTGCTAGCTAACTGCTAGCTAACTGCTAGCTAACTGCTAACTGCTAGCTAACTGCTACAGCAGCCTGGAGGTCAAAGTTGCCACGTCTTTTTGAAGGCTAGCTGCATAGCCAAACACCACCCTCACTACCTTCTTATCCACAGTCATAGTCAAAGGCCTGAAATGTGACAGAAACCACTGATTTCAGAGCAGAGCTTCAGGGGTTACTGCTAATAAACTTTGAAGGTTTGAAGAGTTCAGAATATTGATGACGGACGTGCTGAAAGTACTTTTCATATCAACTTTTCTGTCCTTTGTGCACTTTGTGTCTGCAGAACTTCCAGGAACAGCATCTCTGCTGGTTTCGAGCAGCTTCCACCTCGTTGTTCAGGACCTTAAAATATTAAAAAACTGCTTTAGTTTACTGGTATTGCAATCCTTCAGGTAAAGAAACCTACTTGCGCCATTCCCCTCGCTGTCATGTCACTTTAAGGGCTTCATTTTTCCCTCTCTGATGTTACATTTAGTCTGTGGCTCCTGTCAGCAGAGCTGAAACCACACGTCCAACTTTTCAGAGATGAGAGATAAATATCAGTCTGTATTTGTGCAGTGGTCACAGTGTCTTCCCCTGCAACATAACATCTCACCTTTAGACCGGCAGTTGCCATAGAGATGTTATTTTCTCTCCTCCTTCCTGGGAGATTATGACCTGTGGGGATGGAGGGAGGCTGGTTCTACCTTAGTGGCGCAGAGCTTCTATCACACGACGGGGCCGTAAATTCATATTTGGTCTATTTGTCATCTCCCTCGAGCGATATGAACAGTGATTCAGGACTCCGCACGTGCAGTCACTTGACGTAAATCTGCCGGCTGTCCTCGCTCGACTCCCGCCGGAGAAATATCTGCTGAAACTGCCTCTTTATTGCAGACGCGGCTGCTGTTAAAAACAGTCTCAGGCGGGCCGTCTGTGGCGAGCAGCACTTCAGATCCAGCGAGGTGACACGAGCCCGAGATGATCAGCCTGTCGAGCTGAACAAACACAACGAATTTACAGCAGAGGAAATACTCCTCTAGGAAAGGAAAGAGAGAAGTTGTTATTTTCTCATTCCTTTTTTATTTTTTCCCCCTCCATAGTTTCAAAAGCCTGAAGGGTTATAAAACATAAAGCTCACTCGGCGCACAGGCGAGCACGTAAAAACTTTCCGCTCCAGGAAGAAAAACAAAATTAAAGTGATGTTTTCTTTCCCAAACAGCAGCGCTATCCATTCCCCAGAGCGTCGTCTTTACCCACAAACACTTTTTTAGCTGAATGCAGATCATCCTGCTGCAGCTCCCTCTCCTCGTCCCCCAGTGGCCCTTTGTTGTTCTTCTTTATTAAAACTCGTTCTGGTGCTGGAGAAGGTCACAGAGAGACTTGCACAGAAGTGCGTGCATGACGTGAACGAACTAGAAGCAACGAACTCGCTTGTTGTTCTTTGAAACTTGGTGAAGTGACGGCTCTTAAAAAGCATAAACGCATCAACAGAGAACTTGAATGAAAACACAAGGTTGAGAGATACGGCTCCGCCTCCTCCTCTGTGCAGTCCCTCCACATGTTTGTCATCGGCTGTCATCCGAGAGGCGGGTGGCTTCTCGCAGGAGGCGGCCGCATAAATATTCATCTGGCCTCGCTGTCAGCGTCGCAGCACAACAAATCCGAGGGCTGGAAATGTCAGCGGGTCGAGCGGACGTTTGTTTCTGCCTGCTTTGGGTTGTCAGTTCTCGGCAGGCGGGAGGAAGACAGGTTGACGTCCGTCAGAAAGCCGGCAGGAAAAGCAGATTGGGCTGCGGAGGCTGCCGAAGGTGATTTGCTTTATCAGTGTTGAGGGTGGAATTAAGTGGGAAATTCGCTTTTTCCAATTTAACTGAGTGCTGACTGTTGCTTGTCAGGGTGGGCAGAATAACACGAGGCAACATGAAGATGTTGAGACATTTCAGAGGTACTCATGTGAGACCTGAAACAGAAAGCGCTGTAGCACCTTTGTATCTCAAGGAGCTAGAGCAAGTCTAATTATTATCCAATCAACCCTCAGGCCTGCATGAGAGGAAGAGGAAGAAACAGTGGCCAGTTTTTATTTTCCTTTCATACAGTCTGTGATTCTGACCTCTTCGTTCATTGTGAAGGATATGCAGACAGTGAAACGACACAAACACAACACAGGCTGGACTTCACAGTGAGCGACCTGAGAGGATAAACAGGAGTGCTGGTGGGTGTCCTTTTAACGAAGGCCATATCTTGTACCTCAGCTGATCTCCAGGTAGGATAGCTGTCAGCACGGAGCTGCCTGATCTTCTTCCATGAAGTCAACTAATGCATGTTAAACACTTCACATGTAGAAAAACACCTTGGAAAAACCACAAAGAACCTTTTGTTTTTAAAAAAGAGCTTAAAGAACTCTTGATGTTTGACCTGTTCGTATCTTTTGACTACGGTATGAGGTTTGATTGAGTGGGATCCCACACTAAACGAATACAGTGTAATTTAGCTTTATGCTTGAAGTGGAAAGAAACTCCCTTGAGTCTCCCTTTTTCGCCCTCATTTATCTTACTGTCTGTACTCTCTGTTATAGAAGGTTGATAACTCCAAATGTTCTTAGTATCCGCCGCCAGGCCTTTCCCAACTTTCCCAATACGCTGACCAATAAAAACGACACTGGCCACTGGTTTTTGGACTGTAGCTTTAAAGCTTGCATTCTGGACCATCCATCCACTTCATCTCACCCACTTCATTTAGCTTTATAAGTCATTAAGTTGAGCTAAACAACCAAATGCTGAACAAAATCTATCCCCCATCACACCCTTTCATACATAATTTACAGCAGTCATAAGGCTGCATACAGTTTAGTTGGTTTAATTATGCTTTGAAGTTATTATGAAGCGGTAAATTAGTAATAGAGACCAAAAGCATTTTTTTAGAAGGTTGTAAACATGTTTATTTCTGCTGTAAAGTTGGACATTTTAACCGGGACTGACTCGCTTCTGGAGCCAGCCTCGGGTTGCTGCTCGGTTGTTGACGATTTCAAAGTTGTGCCACAGAAATTCGAGAAAGTGATGCTAAACGAACAACTTTCACTTCAGAGGATTCGGATGTTTCTGATTTACTCGGCTCCTTCCTGTTTCTATTAATGATCTGTCAGTTCTCTGTATGATCATTAGTAGCTTATAGCAAGGAAAAAGTCTTTTCATGTGCTCGATATCTCATTTCATGTGACCTCCGTCAAACAAAAACACGACAAAAATGGAGTCTACGGCCTGAAACATGTAAACAAACCAGTGTGGGGATCCCTATTTAAAGCTACAGGGAGCTTGAACTTTTTTCGACATGCACACTGTTTTGTGGCGTTCCCTGTTTTCCCCGAGTCTGTACAACAGAGGCAGAGACTGTAAAGCTGGCATGACCTAAAGAGTCACAGCAAGCCGATTATTGAGAGTGCGCCGTGTAAATAAACCAGAACTATGATTTAAAGCGTCCTTTCTTTTTAGTTATAAAAACTTTCAGATAAAAGCCGATGTTTCGTCCTCAACTCAACATTACAGAGCACTTAACCTTTCAGATTTCATCACAGCTCTCAACATGTTTGAAATGACGGCGTGTTTAAGCCGCCTCCTCTGCGTTATCTGAACGGAGATGGCATTTGTGCTTGCTCAGGCGATTTGTAAAAAGCGGAGTAATGGGCTTCAGCTGCTCCATCTGCCATTGGAGCGAGCCGAAGACCCCCAATCAGCATTTTCATTTGCTCTGCCTCTCGCGTCTCTCCGATCAATGTCAAACCCGAGAGCCCAGCTTTAAAGCTCGACAGCGTCTGATGAAAAAACCCCCTCAGTCACCTAACTGGCTCCAGCAAGAGGGCGTTGATCGTAAAAACTTGTATTTTCCTCCAGAATCAACTATTAATGAGCTGAGTTAACAATTCCCAGACTGTGGTGATTATGCGAGCTGCTCTGTGGCGTAGCTGTAGTAGATTTGGGAGTGTTTATTTGGAGTTCAGGCCTGTGTTTTTTATATGAAAGCATTTTCTGGGAGCTCATTCTTTGGCTTTGTGTAGGGGTGCAGAGAAGGCGTTCTGGGTAACATATCATGCCGTGCATATCTGCAGGTTGTTGTGCCAAACGCTCGGTTAGTAGGAAAGTTGTTGAGTGGAGCCACACGGTGAAGGACTGTTTTCATTATTGATTAAGGCCGAGATTATTTACTTCCTCTATTAATTATTTTGTGTAGTTGGTGTAAAAATAGCACAATGGTTTCCAGCCACTCAAGATGCTGTAGAACCAGCAAGTGTTCAGTTTTGAAGGTGCATCCAGCAAGTTTTTGATTGAAAATAAGCTGCTTAGTTGGTCATTTATATTCTTTCTCGTGATTTTTCGAGTGGCTAGTCATGTTAGCTTTAAACTGGGTTTGTTTTCTACATTTGTAAGTGAGAGCTGTGTTGCATTTAGGATTTTATAGATGGAGAACTTAACCGGGAGCCATGAAGGTGCATAAGGGGGCTGATGTAGTGTTAAAGTGACTGCTGAGCACACTGGTGATTGTCCAGGGCTTTGGAAGGCAGACACTATTCAGGCAGACGTGCAGTAGTCGAGGCGAGAGGTGATGTTGGCAGGAGCCTGGAGATGTTCTTTAGCTGGTAAAAAGCAGATTTAGAAATCAATTTGATAAGTAACAAGTTCAGAATGACACCCACGCTGCCAACCTTTGAACACGGTAAGCTAGAGCAGCTATCAACATCAAGGCGGAGGTCAGGTACTTTCCAGAGCCACAACAAAGGGTTCAGTTTTATTACTATTTGGTTTGAAAAGATTAATTGAATCCAGATTTTAATATTTAACAGATAGCTGACAATGTACAGAAGAGGGAGGTGATTAGAGGAGTGCTGAGGTACAACTGTGTCATCAACAAAACAAATAACTAAGGCCTAGAGACCAGTCTGTGACCTCCTGACAACCTCCTGGCTAGTAAGAAATGTCTATCTCCCAACTGGTTGGTGAGCGGTTGCTGCCTGTTGCTAGGTGAGATGTGTCGCAAGGAGGGTCCTGCACCAAAAACAACCTTGTGATTGCTTTGGTTGCTAGTAGATTGCTGCGGTTACCTGTAGTCTGTATGGAAAAAGCCCACTGGTCTGCAAACACTTGACATTGCGTCACACGTTTCACTGCAGAATAGTTGGCAAGCGTTTTTGGAGACAAGTCAGGGTCTTCCATGCAAACTAATGGCAACAGCAGCAACCTGCTACTAACCAAATCAACCCCACATGGTTGTTGGTGGTGTGTTGTATTCCTCCTTATGACCAATTTCATGTTAGCAACAGGTCCTACGTTTTTTCCCTTGTCACCAGTGATTGCTGGGGGTGTGGCGCCATAGTCTCGTGGCGTTTTGAAAGAAAGCACCAATCCCAGGAGATCCCAGTGTCAGTACAAAGAATTGTTTGCTTTCTCAACAAAAAAAAGGGAAAAAAAAGAAAATTGTTACACCCCGGCCTACTGGAAACCAGAGCCCAGCACAAACATGATTCTCCTGCTCCCAAGGAAGGACCAGTGCTACAGCGAGGTTTGCAGTCCAGACAAGTTTATTTATCTTTTCAGGTTGAAAATTATTGGGTGGGCGTGGCCAAAACACCAAAAAAAAAAAAATTCTACAAAAGAAAAATAACTTATAGGTAATTACCTTCCTGCCTAGCATGAAGAGGAGAAAAGCTATTAAAGGAAAAGGCTTCCCGCTCCTACAGCTGTCAGGTTTTTAGGAAGGTTTAAGGAAGATATTTACAGTATGTACAAAACAAGCAATAAAGCTTTTCTAGATATGAAAACCTAATCACACAACACTAAGCACTGTCCACACAGCATGGTGTGTTTAGAAACAGGAAGTAAGTCAAGCCAGTCCTTCTGGGTAAAAGTTTGAAGTGAGCACCTTCAGCCTCCAACCAGTGGTCGGCTACAGCTTATATAATCAAAAACACAGAAGAAAAATGAGCAACGTATGTTTTCTTCTAATACGTGGTAGAAGGAAGAATGACTCACACACCCTTTGTTTCAGGTTTGCAAAGTAAAGGAGTCCACTGGTAGGCACTGGACCAAACCACTGTGAGCCATATATGTGTGGCTTATGTCCCCCTTGTAATTTCTACCCAAGTCTGCTTTATGTACGTACATAAAGGGAAAAGTCATAATTAAAAGAAGAATGCAAAATTAAGAAAAAAAACAAAACAAGTCATTAACATAAAACTATAACGGCGTGTTCTTTCTGTCTCACTGGAAGCGTGCGATAGGGAAAAAAAATCATAAAAAGTTAGAGCAGAAAGGGGGAAAAACCAAAACCGCAAGTATAGAGCAAACATTTCTGACTCGCATGAGACCTCATTATTTATTTGAAGATAAAGGCAGCACTATGTTACAGGCTGTCTCCAAAAATCTTAGGAAGCCAGTTCCAAACCAGTCTCATTCTATTTATCTTTTCATTTAGCGTAGATGACGCTAATGTAAGGCGATAATGCACTAATGTAAGGTTTTCGACTTTCATTCACATAACGTCAGTGGTTTAAGATAACAACCGGGACCTCCAGTATTTTGACAAAGTGGTTCTTTCCTATACGGAGTTGGAGAACGCTGAATCTAATTAGACCTGAAAATCAATTAAAAGGGATTAAGATTCAGTAGAATGCTGCGGATCTTAAAACCAACTAAACGTCTTCTTCTGTGTGTTCTGGTTTGTTAAATGTGGTACCATTGCTGTCTCTCTCCGGCCTGTATTTTGGTGGATGGTCAGTTGTTTTGACAAATCTTTGACTGTGTGTTTCTAACATCCACCTTATTGTCGGGGGTCGAATCTGTTCACGAGCATCTCTGTGAATCTCGGTTTGTGCACGAGTTAAACCATATTTATTGGATGTATACATGCCCGGTTCTTTTTCTTAATGGGAAGTCGGCAGCTTCTTTGACCAGCGGGATCGGGCCGGTTGAGCTCGACCACTAAAGGCCGTGCAGGGTTAATCCTGTCAGGCTGACCGGGAGAGTTTACTCTCTGCCCCCAGTAAGATCACTTAAACTCCCCATCTGTCTTCTAAGGCGGCTTATGAAAGCTGGACCGCGGGATTGCATGGATCAGTACTACACAAAGTACTACTGCACGTATTTGTGTATTCAGTTGTTTTGAAGAAAATAAACACACAGAGCTGGAAAAAAAAGTCTTTGCCTTTTATTGTATTCTAAAAATCATCATGTTTGGGTGCAGCAGTCTGTTGAGTTGAGATACTTGAATCAGTTTACAGAAAATTCAATCAAAAAATAAAATCTATTATGACCTCCTTTTATCGTCAGATATAGCCTGACTGGTCGTGGACTTTTGAGGCTTATTTTTAGTCTTTGGGGGGTTAAAAAAACTTTATTATGAATATATTGCCTGGTAATATTTGTACTTTATACTATATGTATACATATACTGGTCATGCTGGGTTGGGGAGATAAATACCTCAGTTAATAGCCAGGTGACTTGGCCCATTTCTGGTTGGTTTTTTGTCATCTTATTTGATGATATAGTAATCGGAATGGCCAGTTTTGATGGGGTCGTCGTTTTTACACCTTCCACCTATTTCCAAAGCCAGTGAGCGATTACCTGATCACCTGATCACCTGTGATGTTGCTGAGCTACTCGTGCTGCAGACAGCAGCTGGAGTTTCTCTGCGACTCGTCAATGAGTCTAAAAGTAATAAAATAAATCTAAACACATTCAGTGAACGAGGTTTGATCAGCTGTCGTCTGTTTAAGTTCAGCCTGCCTGACACAGACAGAGAGAGAGACAGCAGTGGTGCCCTGGCCAGTGGCGGGTGGTTGTGTCATATATGAAGCAACAGTTAAACATCAACGTGTGGAAAGAAAAATCTGAATTATTAGTCAGATTAACTAGTGTTTGTGTCAATCTGACCTTTAAACGCAGAGTTCCTTCCCCACACCCAAGAAAAAAAGTAGAAACCTTTATTTAAGTCCACTACTGTTTGTTTGACATGTTAAAGATCTGCTTCATTCTGTTTACCCTCCCTATGATCCAGAATTCTCGTCACCCAGCCTTGAATTTTCTACTAAAAGGAGAGAATTGGAGTCGCTAATCTCTGCTTCTCCTGTCACGGCTTCAAGTACCGTAACTGCTGTCGGAAAAAATTTCCAACAACCGCATACAGCTCTGCAACTGTTCTCTGCCATGTTGCTTCTCAGTGAGGTGATGTCACCGCTTGAGCAGGCAGGGTTGGGAGGGGGATTTGGGGAGGTGATGGAGGATTGTGTGTGTGTGTATGGTCGAGGGGGGGGAGTGTTTCTGCCAGATTGCATCATTAAGCTGCTCAGACAGGCACTTTCAGCCCTCTCATGCCTGTTTTCTTCCCTCTTCGCCACTTCCTGCTTGTTGTCGAGCCGGCGAGGGATCTGCTGCTCAAACAGTGAGGTCTTCAGGGGTGGAGTGGGTGGGTGGGGGGGTGTCGGAGGGTCGGTGGAACGAAAAGGCAAATCGACAACCCTCCTGCTCTCTCGCTCTGAAACTTTTTCTTTAACGCGCGACACAAATATTTGCCCAGGATGATGCGTTTCTGCTGCTCGCTGTTCTCCGGCCTCCTGCTGTTCGCTGTAACAGTTAGTTTAAGGTTTCAGCTTTGACCTCTTGACCCCCCGCTAACCTCTAGCTGTGATGAGGGTTTACCAGTGGCTAATCAGCACCAGCTCCTGCGCTGTTACTCCAAACTAGTTTTAAATGAAGGTCCAAAACGTTCCCGGCTTGTTATCAAATGCACCGCTGTGTCTGAACTCCTCCGGGAACAATACTCACAGTTAATGATCACAAGGGTGACACAGTTCCTCCAGTCGGCGAGGGAGGGGAGGGGTGGTGTCGGCTGCTGAACTCTGCCCAAGTCAGGCTTTGGGGCTTTTGTGTGCACAGACAGCGGTCGGCCTGAGTCGGACAATGAGGCACTTAATCCGTTTAAATAGTACAGCTTTATTGGATTCGCTGCAGAGGTTGTGAGGTGAGATGTGGAGCTCCCACCGTGATTGATGCGGTTTGCCAGGGGGGACGCCGAATTCCAATTTTGTTTTTCGGCCTTGGCAACGGCACCGATGCCGTTCCACCCTCATCACTTTTTATTTATGTGTCTATCAGTGCTTCGTGTCCTCGGCGGACTTCCTTTGAACCATTCTAGCTGTTACTTTATTACAACAAAGAGCCGCTTGGTGCTGCTTTTACCTCGTCGGTATGTCTGTGCGTTTGTGTCGACACCTGCTTTAGTAATCGCTACAACTAAAACAGTGCTGTGTTTGCTAATGTGTCTGTGTCTTGGAAAGATATTCAGCAGTGTGATCGCAACAGCGCAAGACATAATCATCAAAGTAAAAGTAGATGAGTGTGTTCTGATCAACGTGCACCAAAAGCCAACACTCCTTTTCCATATTCCACTGTTTTCTGCACTTATAGTCACACTAAGTAAAGGAAAATCTGAGTGAAGATTGAACACAGTTTCTAAATTACGATCGGTGTAATTCCCTGTCATGGGAAATTAAACCATATTATTCCTCGGATTGGCTGCTCAGGTATTTTGGTGGCTCATTTTAGCTCCTCGTTTTGCTCTGATTGGTGGAGTGGATCATTTCTCAGACCTCTGGTTAGACAGGTCCTCCAACTCAGAGTGGATCTCCAGAGCAGATCAGATGTTACCTACGTCAGCAGCAGTCCACGATGATGGAGGTGAAGTTCATCACATCACAGGTGGGCGAGGTGTCCCCACAAGCCAATCTCAGAAGGGAAATTTATTTTATTTTTAGCAGTTAAATCTGAAACTACCTCCTCATTGTGAAGCATGACTGGACAAATAGAGGCTACACATGTGTTTGAGCGTGTTCCTCTCTGCAGACAAACACAGCATCTTTGTCAGCTAGTTTCTATCCGCGAGGTATGCTCGCCTTTCATGCCACTCTGTCCTGTGAACTGTCTTCAGTGTGTCTGTGTGGAAACACACTCTCTTCAAACACTGCTGGCCTGTGAGTCACCCACTGCCAGCCGGCATTCTTTACAGGGAACCTAAGGTAAAAAAAAAAAAAAAGGTCTTTGATGGAGTTTTAGTGTGAAAACAGGCTTGGCCTGGCCAGCAGAGAGTGTTACTTGTGATCTTGTGGCTTTATGCTTTTTGGTTACTATAACAAACAGCTGGTGAGGCCTGTTTGAATTTTCTTGAACAAGATACCAACACACTTGGTGCTTTCCTTATGTAAACAGTCTGTACAGCACATTGAGACCGTAACATACCTTCAGTCAAAGGTGTGATAAGAGATAAATCAGAAGGTCTGAGCTACAGCTCAGTCAGTAATTTAAATCCTACAATAATCTGAACTTTAATTAAGGTGTTAATGTTTTATGAAATCTGTTGAGTCGAATGTAGGAACGCAATTTTCCAATGGTTCTTTGTGAAACAGATATTTCCAAGACTCCTCGGGATAAATCTGGGAGGCAAAAAGTTCTATTTAAACCCTCACAAACTGACACAAGTTTCACATGGAGGTTGAAAAATTAGGAACTTGGCTTGGATTTGATGGCAGTTAGACTCTGTTGAGTCTATTGACTGATTAAACTATTGACTCCTGCAAACGATGGAAATAAGTATTCAGAGCTTTCTTAGTTGGAGCTCCACATTTGGACATCCACAAGGTCCAAAGCAACACAAACATTGATTTGCAGTCGGATCTTCTGGTCTGAAGCCTGAACTCCTAAGAGTTGTTTTTCAGTCACAGAAGATTGTGACAGTAATGTAGACGTGAAGGGCAATCAACTGTCAGTAAGTTATGTAAGAAAAGATTGTTGGTGGAGGTGGTGGTGTGGCTTTTAGGCAAGATGTAGTACTTCTTCTAAATGCTGGGCCTTCCCCAGAGGACATGAGATGTGACCTGGTCACTGATGTTGATCAGGGTTAATTTTAGATCTAAATAAAAGGCCATAGTCAGTGTAGAAATGTCCTTAATAGACCTTTCAGAAGTTTACTAAATGTTAAGATAAGGGAAGTAGAATTTAATGGTCTAAAAAAAGAACCCAAAACTCTTTTTAACATGATTAGTTAAATGTCTCTTGCTTTAATGTTGACACGCACTCAGATATGGATCTGTTTCCAACACGTTAGCACAAACATGTGACCATTGTTGGACACTAACAACGATGCATTTGCTGTCGGCTATTGCTGAAGCACAGAAGTCCAGCTGTAGGAGCTCTTTTGATGATGACCCCACCAACTCCCACAGCAGATACAAATATTCTCGTTATTTTTAGCTAATGCCTTGTAAAATCCCCTTATTGCCTCTTTAGTGCACTGACAAGCCCATATGTTAGAGGTCTGTGGAGTTGCCTACTGCTGCGGTGCAAAGGCCAAGCTAAACTAAAGATATAGTTGAAAACAGGTTTTTAGCAGTCAGCTCTGAAGGTCACAGGAGGCGGCGCAGAATGAGAGAGAGCACAAGTGATGAATTCCATCTGCTTCACAACCTGGAAAGAAAAAACAAAAAACTTTTCCTCTTATCCCAGGAATGAGCCTAAAATTGCCCTCATCCTCGAAGACGTTCCCCAAACTGGTTTGAACCACTTTTGAGATTAGAGTGCTGTTTGGCTTCCAGAGGAGTTGACGGATAAGAGGAGCATTGTGCAGCGAACGTTAACAATGCCACGGCCCGCTGGAGCCGAGGCCCGAGGTTTGGCTGCTCGTTTGTCTCTCGGTATGTCGGGGTGATAAACTTTTGAGCAGCACAGATGCAAAGAGCCTGCCAGGAAAAGCTGCCTGGCAGATTAGCTGCAGTAACACGTGGACAACATTTCACTGAGCACCTTCCAAAACGACACCACGCTCCCACAGTGTGCATGAAAAGACCTTTGTAGCAGGTCATGCAGCGGTGTGAAAGTCTGCAGAAAGGACAGAAAGAATCTTGAACAGCACCAGATGTTTCCAGAGAAGCTCGAATTGTCTCGAATTCCAGGAGACTTGAAACAGCTGGGGTGACCTGCACAGAGGCGACTGTCATGGAAAGTTTGAGAGTGGCTGCCGCGCACACACACACACACACCACCGTGAAATTGAATATACAAAAAGAGGCTCGGTTCTCCCTCTTCGAAAGCTTAGAATTCTTTGAAGTCGCTCTCCAAACACTGTGACAGGACACTGCAAGAGACCACACTCGCAGCTAAACACAGATAACATCCTGCAACACCAGAATGTAAATGAACTGCGTAAACTGATTACTCTTCTCTCAGTTAAACCGGAGAAACGCGACAGGAACGCAGAGTCCGAACGCCACGGCTGAATTAGAGGAATCTCTAAACCGTTGCCTCAAAAACAAACGTTCAGCGAGGAGCTCCTGGCGGTACATCTGCCCAAAAAAGTCCAGACTTGGCTCGCACTCACCAGAATGAGACTTTGTCAGACTCTTCTCAGAATAACAGATTAGGAACAAGTGGAGAACTCCGACCTCTGCCTCCCCCTTTTGTATACAAACCGTGTCGCTCCGTCTCTAAACGATGGGATCCAACCCCGGACCTGACTGTTGGGAGTCTGGAGCACAGCCAAGTGTGGCTCGGCAGGGCGTTGGAGGTTTACAGTACTCCAGATGGTGTCTTTTTACATATGTAAATAAAACTGCCTCTGTGCATGACAAACAGAAAGCATCCCTCCCTCACCACGTGTGATGAAATCTCACCGAGGGAGCCAGGTGCTGATCGTGAATGAGTCCTTTACTATGTGCAGTTGCACTGCTCAAAAACACCCATGAAGTTTAATACAGAACCAAACCGGTAATGCTTGGTTATCATGTATGTATTCATGTTGATGTTGGAGCTTATTTCACTTTATTCTTAGTCTGTAGTTTTGTTAGTCACATGTAAAGCTGCCTGATGCAGGCGGAAAGAATCACGATGTACTATTGGCAGCTCCACGGTTCACCTGTGGGAACCTGGAGTTTTACTACTTGTAGACCCAAAGGCTCTTTCTGCTTATCTTTTTAAATATTAGTCATCTTGACTCTCCAAAATAATTTTTATTATTATTATTTAACTGTGATAGCAGGAATTTCTTTGCATATTGTTTTTTGCCAGCCAGTTTTCACCTGATTATTGTGGCGATATCACAGCAGCTGCACTAGTCGCCATCTTGTACATGTAGTTTTTGCTTTATTTGTCGGCATCCTCCTCATGAAAGGATACATTCCTAATTGTCACCCAGGGCTGGTATTTAATTCTGATTATGTGTTTGTCAGACCCTAAAAAAGATGTAAAATCTAACCTTTGTCTTCACATTGATGCTTTTCTTTTCTGTCAGTTTGCTCTCAGGACCTGAGGACAGGGTATTGCAGTAGTTTTCTGTGGTTGTACTTGAACCGTATAATACCTAGAAAGGTTTACTGTTTTTTGTTGTATGACTCACCTGACTTCACCTTCATTTTGTAAAGGAGGTGAGACAACCTGTGAGAGTTGTGGATTACTTGAAAAATGATGCCTGAAAGGCAAAGGCAAAGCTCAGGTGCATGTCTTTATTATGGTATTTCTGTGATGATACGTGGGCATGTGTTAGGTTTAACCAGGAATTCTTACTGTTAATGTGACAGCGGATCTCAAGAGCCTGAAATTTGTAACCGGAGGTGGTGGAGACCAAACCAGAGCCAGAAGGAAAGCAAATGTTTCGACTTGCATTCAACAGGTGGACACAAAGTTTGTCCTTTTTCCCTCTTGTTAAAAAATTAGTCAATAAAAATTTTAATATATAATCTCTTTTTTTTTTCATGTCACGTTTCCTCCATGTCATTATCAAAGCAGGAGATCCGAGGCTTCTGTGACCATTCGAGGTCGGCAGATGGCTCGTTATAGAAAATTGCTGATCAGTTTATAACATGTGAATGTTATGCTCCTGTAATCCTTCTCGGTCATAAATAATCCTTTGAAAGCTCTATTTTCATGAGTAGACATATGTCACTGGTTTGTTTTCGCCTCCTCTTTTCCCTTTCATGTAAAATTTGAAATTTAAGGTTGTAATTTTGAAATCTCACCATGCAGAAAAGCACTGACACCTTTTACAGTTGATGGTTTTTGAACAGAGAATGAAACTCATTTGCATTTTTATGCTCTTGGCTGAACTCCATGACCAGGGGGGTAGATTTATCTTGGTGTAATAAACACCGGCCTGAACAAAGGGAAACTGTCTCTGGATAATTATGGAGTCATGAAAATGACTTTGCAGGAACTGCTCATGTGGAAAAGCTCCTGGTTTTCAGTTCGGCTTAAAGAACAGTAACGGCGTTGTGTAAGGAAAAATCGGGGAGGGCGGAAAACGGCTCGTAACCGAAAGGTCAGAAGGTCAACAGCGTGTTCGACATGTTCGTGTCCCTGAAGTTTCTCCCGTTAACATGAAGAATAAAAGCACTGAACCGCAGACTGCTCCAGTGCCTTAGATTAAAACTCAAGCTAGAAAAGTAGCTTTGACTTTTTATTTAGCTATGCAGAAACAGGTGTGAGCTACTGTAAAAGTGCTGTAAAATCAACAACAGCTTTATTGTCTGTTTTACTCAATCTGGAGAAAAAATTAGAAAGTAAACAGGATCTTCTCCCAGTTTTAAAACTAGAGATTGAGATGATGAACTTTTTGGGAAATTCCTTAATGAGGTCATAAATCGAGTGCTTCAAATTTCTCATAGACCTCTTCTTCTTTTTAAAACCAGATGAAGCGCCCCCTACTGGCCACATAAATGTGACAATCACAGGAACAAGAAGTCTTTGCATGGATGTCACTGGCTGACACTGGGCTTGACTGGTATGAGGGCTACACTTGATTAAAGGTGCAAATCAACTTTTTTTGTGCTTTCAGTGCTTGAGACTCTGGAATCAATTCAGCGATTGTACCTTGCTATCCAGCAGTCCAAAATTCAAACGCATTGCTTTGAATTTATTAAGGTGGAGTCAACTTTTTCAGTTACCTTGTTAAACAATTTATCCATAATTTTAAAAAGTTGTTTAACATCAAATATCCTGGAAATCATTTATAAGGTTTGAAAAGACTGTCTACATCCAGGATTGAATGAATGAATGGCATAAATGGACTTTCATTAATTTTCAAAGCACTTTTTTTATCATTAAAAAGTTGCTGCAGAAATAAATCTTTGCTTATTCATTACATGGTGGGAAACTGAGCAGCAGCGAATAGAAAGTTCTCAGTTTTACCGAGTGATGGCCATTCAGCGCAGCTTTTGACCCTTAAAGAATGGGAGGGAGGCCTTTTTGACCCGTCTTCTGTTTATGTGCACAGGGCCTCTCCGAGCGTACAGAAAAGTGTGTGGTGGTGGTGGTGGTGTGGTCAGGAGCGGGGTGGAGGTGTCGGCGTCCCTCCTAGCGAGCGTGGAAGTGATTATCGAATCCAGCTAACTGAGTCATGATGGAGACTGATGATTCGTAGACGTCCTCCCTCCTCCGCGAAGGCTCAGGCAAAAGCTTCACGCTCAACATTTGAGCCGATTTTCTCTCTTTCTGCTGGAAGGAAGGACGGGGATTTCATCATTCGCTCCTTTCAGGCTAAAAACAAAAAGGCTCTCCACACCCCCCCCCCTTTTAGCAAACTGGAGCTCTCCCGCTCTCCCAGTTTGCTCATCAGTTGCATCAAATGACCTCCCCCTCACTCCAGCAACATTGTGTAATCCTTAACAGTCTGACTTTCCTGCGCTGCTTCAAATGAGGCATTGTACTGTCTTGGGAAGAGTGAGGAGTGTCTCGCGTTGCACAGACGCCTTTGGTTTGTTTTCCAAAATAACCAGGCACTCGGGGAGCTTCGCGTCGCTAAGAGAGACTGTGAAAGTGCTTATTAAGCCCTGCTGCGCTCACGCTTTCCTGGATTGGAGACTTCATCCGCAGAACTCTGTAGGAAGGTTTGGATGAATGCGTCCACCGAATGGCAAAAATTACCTCAGATTGTCATGTGGCAGTGAATTCAACCGGATTAAGCCAATAACAGACATGCTTTAAAAGTCACCCAATACTGCCTCTGAATATGATACAGGCTGTGAACTTAGAAGTATTAGGTCACCCTAAGAAAGCTGTGTGGAGATCCAGCTGATCACGCTGTGCTCGCAGTGTTCTGCTTCATCTGTTATTGCAGATATTCAGCTTTGACCTTTGACCTCATTATTCCTGCTTGCTTTCATTGCTAGAAAACAAAAGTTATTTTCCTGCAGCAGCTAAAGGCTAAAAGGAGTACTCCTGCAAGCACTGCTTAGCACAAACATGGAAGAAGTTCTGTTTTTGCACATTTTTACAGCTGTGAGCAAAACTTCGCTGAGGTTCTGCTGCTCTCGAACAAAAACTTCGAGAACTTCGAAGGTGTAACTTCGCAGCTTCACCTTGAACACAGTCTTCAGGTTTAAACTACATAAACAAGTCCTGGACCTGTCTCAGTACTCAATGGATAAAGATGGATGAGTAATTTGTGACCTGGAACCTTTTATCAGATGGGTGAAATTCGTCTACTGTAGGCTCGGGCCTGCTGACTCGGGGAGAGGTTATGCGTCACCAGAAGATGATTACTTTTCCCTTTGATTTCGAGAAAAGACCGTCATTATTCCCATGACCACAAGAGTTTGCTTGTTAGGAGAACATAAGCACATGTCAGTAACTGTGGCTTTGTGGATTCTCTGTTGAAGGGAGTCTCCAAGCTGAGAACATGGGTTACTGCTGGTACTTCAACTATCTGGGACTTTCGGTGCACTGTGTGCAGGATTGCCAGTTGTTGGTTGTAAAAGCAGCTAAAGAGCGCTGATTTTCAGCCTTGATGTCACCATTATTATAACATATGTTGCAGACATGCTTCTGGTTTCCGAAACAAGACTCTCTGTGCAACTCTTTCCATTAAAGTAAATTTAAACGCACGTTAATCCGGGAAAGTTCTTGCCTTGCATTTAGTAGGTTTTGGAGCTGCTAGTGTAATTTATGGAGAGCAAGGTGGAGGTGGCAGAGCTGAAGATGCTAATAGTTTCACTGGGAGTGACCAGGACATGTGTAGAGGAAGGATGGAGGATGGAGCTGCAAGGCAGGAGGAAAAGAGGAAGACCACAGAGAAGATTACATGTGGAGGGTTTGGTGTGATAGAGGAAGATGCTAAGGGTAGGGTGAGATGGAGGCAGGTGATCCACAGTGGGGACTCTTAACACATCCAGCTGTGGTGGAAAGTGAGTTCATTAATAACTCATCCACTTAAATTTTTATTATAACCTTAAAACTATGACCTACTGACTCACGGCAGCTTTGAGTCACACGTTGGTGCCAATTAGGAAACTGGACTTTGTGACTGTTTGTGCCTTTTGACACATTTTTACTACAATCATCTTCTTTCAGCTGCTGGAAAGCAGAAGTAATAATCTAAAGGAGATCGACTCTTTTAGAGTTGACTCCAAACGGCCTTTGGAGGTACTGCAGTTTTTGTTTTGACTAGTCAGCCTCGAGGTTGCTGCTGGGTGTGAATAATTAACCTTGCAGAGTGTGAATGATCCTGAAATATTTGGGTCTGGTCCAGATATAGATTTCTTTTGGGTTGGGGAAATCAAATCTTGACATGTTTAGTTACATTAAACCGTAAACACACTGTTTGCTCTGCTGCAAGAGCTGCAGGCAGCAGCGTTATAATCAATAAAGTTGGAGTCACTATGTAATGACTCCATTTCTAAATTACTCCGAGTGTTCATATCAGTGCATACTGTAACAAATACATGTCAGTCCAATAATATGTGTGGCCTATCCAAGTCAGGCTTTATCGTAATTGGTACAATATCACATTAGTCAATGTTTATTACATGTCTATATTTCAGATTGAAGCAGTTTTTTGTACGACGTTTGAATGAAATGTTGAACCAAATATCATCTTTCGTCTACATCAGGGGTGTCAAACATACGGGCTGGGGGCCAGAATCGGTCCCGTAAAGAGTCCAGTCCGGCCCATTTGTACTACACCAAAGTCAGTAATAGATAAACAATTAAAAAGACAGAAATTTCTTGAGAAATGTTTGTTTTTTGGGGGTCTTGGTGTCTGTGCTGAAAAGGTCAAACGTTCGATGTGTAACTTACTGGATGATCTGCGGCGTTGTAGCCTCCTCGTGGCTCCGCTCCAGTAACGTGCGTCTGCTTTTGGCTGGGGTTGTGTTATCTAAGAGGTTGGCTGAGTGCGAGCTGTGCATGGTGGGAGCTTTGTGTGTTTTTCATTTTATCTATCCACAGCGGTCGTGTTTCAGTCTGATAGTGTCTCATCCAGATAATCGCTCCCACTCTCTGCTTCAGGGCTATTAACATTGTGTTCAGCCGGGCTCCAGATTGTCCTTTTTTTTTGCTTGTTTTTATCTCCCAGACAAAACGGTTTGTAGGTAGAAGGCTGG
>VUQG01001948.1:13883-36832 GCA_015106755.1 Etia nguti | reverse complement strand
AAACTGTGTGTGGGATAATATACAAATATTATAATAAATTGCCTAAGCTTAATAAGAACAGCTGTCTGTTTACAAAAACAAATGGAATCGTGTTTTAAAAGGATCACTCAGTTTAGCCTTTATAAAGTCACTTGCTGGTGTTAATTGTAAGAACTGTAAATTTCAGCAAATGTGTAATAATTTCTTTTTCTACAGAGAATTTACAAGGTAAAAAACTAAATGTACAAGAGAATATGAAAACCAGTCAAATACATCAATTACATCATTAACAATGGGCTTGTGCTTTACCCAGGGAAAAAAAAAAAAAAGGAGGAAAACAAAAGAAAAACAAAAACAAAAAGAATAAACAGCCTGCTGACTGTGCGTCCCCTGGGGGCCACGCTGGGGACCTGCACCAGGGGTGGCAGAGTGGCAGGGGTCAGTTGTCACAGCGTTCTTAGGTGAAGTTGACTTGTCTTGTTTTTTTTGGTAATTAGCCCCCCCGAATGATGGGATAACAGAGGGCGTCAAAGGCTAACCCCTATGGCTAAGGAGTGCATCTCAGACAGAACAGGGGGTTTGGGGCTCCTACTCCTCCACTTGTTCAGGGGACCTGGGATGTGTATGTGACTACATCAGACCATTCGTGGGACCGCCGATTGGACCCAGTTCAGATCCGCTCTTCATGTAGTACTTCTCTAGCTTGGCTAGAATGTGCTTCCCGTAGGTGTACTTACGCAAAGTGGCAATGTGAGGCCGGATCTAAAGAAAGAAGAGAAAAAGATAACTGCATTTAAAATCTGAAGAAGCTCAACTGATTTCAAATCTGGAAGTAGGGGTAAAGAACGGGCATTTTTTTAAATGATAGGTAGCATAATTTACAAAATGCATGTCATGTTACATTAAGTAAGTCTTGAAACTACTGATGGAGACTGTATGTAAAAGGGTTACTGAATTCATGAGTTAAGTGATTTTCTTGCAGTAGTCTACAAAAATTTGTTATTTTGGGAACCACAGGAGTCGCCCCCTGTTGGCCAGCAGAAAAAGTGCAGATATTCTGGCAAATTTCTGGCACCAACGCTACACTGATCTTTAAAAAACAAAAACAGCACTAACTAGTTTGATGTCAAACACAAGAGCCTTCACAACAGCCTGCAGTGATGTACAAAAAGAGTAATGCAAAATATGTAAACAATGGACACAGTGCTGGCAGATACATATGGAAGTGCACACCCTTGTTATTACTTTGTTTTCATGCAAGATACAATCGCTGTACACATATACAGTACAATGGCACTGATAACATGACTAAAAACAGGTCTTTCTGGTCATATTTCACATATCAAGGGTCCTTGAAAGCACCAACGCAGGCACTTGTTTTAATATAGGCTGTTTCATGATCTGAATGCGAGCTGTGCAACGCCCTGGATAACACTGATAAAACTTCACAGTTAAACTTTTACCTGCATAGTCGATTTGACCACTTGTCAGAAACTACGGACATAAACAGATTAGACTTTTTAAGCTTTGCTGCACCTACAGCGTGCATACATACACCTTATATCATTAGTAGATAGAATACACTGGATCAAATGGACCACAATCCACCCACTATCATTAACACTAACATGAGCACATTTAGTAGGCGACTCACCTTGTGCATGATGATTTTACGCTGAGCAGGTTCTGCCATGTCAATCATTCTTTGGACAACATAGTTGGCGTACTGGTCTTTCATCATGGTGTACAAGGCGCTGTGGGGCCCGTCTTTCTGGCAGCACACTTCATCTATCAGCAGAGCTCTCTCTGCACGCGAGGAGTGGATCACACACTTCTCCACCACATTACTGGGGGGAAAATAAGCTACTGTTACTCAAGCTTATAACCAAACAGATGGAAACAGAGAGATGCCAGCGATGCTTCATTTATCCAGCAGGTTTGCTGACATATTAGTATCCTTTTCTTTTGTTTTTGGCATCACATGGTATGTATGCATGTGTGTTAGCAAACTGTAATTATTAGGCACAGTGGAGTTCAAACAGCTCAATTAGTCTGAGCTTTTGCTGACCTGTTACAGGCCACGGTTATTCTGAAGTTTTACACCTAAGACCCCAACTGTGAGGCAAGGGCTGGTTGTTAATGTGGTAAACTTGAATTTGGGAAATATAAAGGAGGATTACTTTGACCTACTTTTACACCTGACACGCGCAGGAACAGGTTATGTTTGATAAGAAAACAACATGTACAACATTACCACCTACTGACTATAGAAAATTCAGGATAATCCTCCTCCACTGGACCATCCCAGTAAGACCATCTAGTTTTTAGAGTGTCTAAGCCCATTATAGACAATGGGCTCTGTTTACAATCTACCAGAGACAGGTTTTTAGGACAGGAGACTTTATTCCCAGCTATTTTTATTCCTGTTGGCTAACAGGATCAGTTTTAGAGTTATACAGAAATATATTCCTAAAGCTGAGAACATTTATTGATTAGAATTCTGTTAGAATTAGAACACAGCCAACAACTTCAGCTGGAAAAAGTTTATGAATTTTACGAAACACAAAACTCTAAACATATGCTACAATGATGGGCCACTGAGACAGTTGACTTTTGACCATTGTGCAGTCTTACTGACTGCTCCATGTTACACTACAGATGTTATTAGTCATTTACACATTCTGAAAGGGCTTTTCTAAAGTTACATAGATCACTTTTCCTAATAAACACACATACACTTGTATATTGCTGTTTAATTGCAGCAGTTATCTTAAGTGTGTGAGCATCTTATTTTTTCTAATATCACAGCTTATCATTTAAATTTATAAGATATACCACTCTGCTGGCAGCAGATGTGTATTTTTTACAAATGGTAGGCTGCCAAAACCACCATTTTTAGTAGCTAGACTGGAAAACCTTGTATTACGAAACAAGTAGATAACCACTTTTGTTTAACTACAGGAACTGAACGTGGGAGTTGTTTTGTGGTACTGGCTCCAAGTCTAGGATTTGTCCTCATCTTTTGGCTTCTCCCTTTAAAGGTCCCCACAGTGGACTATCTGCCTCCATCTCATCCCATCCCTAGGAGCCTCCTCTGTCCCTACATCCACGAAGCTTCTGTGGTCTTTTCCTCCTGCTTAGCAGCTCCATACCCAACCATCCTTTGTCCCGCATATCCACGATAGATTTATTTAATTATATGGCTCACGACTAACTAAAATAAATTAAGGTCCAAAGTTGGCCTAAAGTCATGTTTGCTCACTGAAAAACACATCACATCCATATGAGCGAAAACCAATATGACAGGCATAACAACTCGTTATTTTAAAAGACACGTCTATGTTGAACTATCTACTTGCCTAATGTACTCACAGTAAGAAAGCACCTTTCTATTCTTATGGACCAGTCAAGGCACTTCACTGCATATCTCATCTTAACCAATCATAATTTTATGCCATACACTTCAAGCACTGCACCTGCCTAAAATGAATATCTTTTGAGTGTGAGAGGAAGCGTGAGGAAACGCATGCAGGCAAAGGGCGAACTTACAAACTCCATACAGCAAGGCCTGAGCCAAACCGGAGATTCAAACCAGGAACATTCTTGTTGTGAGGTGATAGTGGTAACCACTACCATAACCATCACATCACCACCACCACCTATACATTACAAAATAATTTACTCCAAGCTAAGCAGAATGGACACTTTCCCTGGACGATCAGGAACCTAAAATTCAGACTTCCCATCCTGCTCGACTCAAGAAAGATCTAGGTTATGAACTTCCTGCCATTGTTACCACATGGTTACTGATAAATTATCCCAGGCCTAAAAGATCTCCTATCAGGCTCAAACATAAGTCGTTAACCTGCATGTTATAAACCTGCTATTAACGGGTTTTTAGAAATGTAAACACTTGAAAGATGTAGCAGAACAACAACAGCATATCGACTGATCTTCAGATGATATGCATCAACTTATGTTCCTTAGTTATGCCAGTACAAATCACTCACATCTCTGTCCTCACACCAGCAGAAGTGTGAAGAAACACAGCTGCTCTAATATTGACAGTAATATGAGTGCTTTCCCTCTGACAACAGAATATTTATTTTCACAATCATTTTATACAAAATAAACTTTAGAACATTCACCGTCTGCCCTGTGAATGTCAAAAATCTGCAAACAATATACAGCCCACTCTTAATTCATACAGACTGCTTAGCTTACCTTGCAAATTTATGCTGGCTCAGGACAAGAACCTTCCCGCGCACCTCTGCCACTATCTTGCTCTTATCTTCTGGTCTTCCATGCTCCAAAACATGCTGAATGACGTAGTTACCGTACTGATCCTGCAGGAGGCAACAGAGGTGTAAGGGCAAGACAAAGTAATCTCAACAAGATTAATCACAACAACAAAAAATAAACAGAAAAACCCCCAAACAAACTGTGAGATACAACTGAACATGATTGATACTCATGCACTACTTTTTCCCCATTGGCCTCGATTGATAGGATAATCATGCAACTCTACAATGATTGGCCGATGAATGAGCGACACCCCCATTTGTAGTATTTCGAATACCCTTACGTCATCACTGCGGAAGGTCAGACAAAACAGATGCTGCTGGTTTTATTGTCGCTGACCAGGCAACACAACCAATAGCATCTTTGCCCCTTCAGAAACGGGTGATAGACAGTTATGGGTGTAATTTTAGTGCAGCAAGATGGAGACAAAAACTCACCTGACCAAACAACAAATAGCACCACTCAACTGCCAAGCTTGTTAAAGTGGTAATTTGTTGGGTAGGTAATGTGATCTCCACCTTTAAATTTGAAGTATTTGCCTTCCAAACCATTTTCTGTCAATCTGTTTTAACATGAACTTGAATTATGCCGGTTTTAAAACACTGTTTGTGAACTATTTGGCTATAAAAGAGTTTCAAACTCCTAGATTTGAATCAAAAAATTATAATTTTAGCAAAATGAGGATTTTAGAAAAAAGGGAAAAACAGACTGATCAAAAAATGCTGTAGGCAAAAGAGGGCTCATCAGACAGCAGATAAGCATGTCCCTAATTCCTCTGGCATAAAGCAAGAAGGGAGGAAAAAGGAAGAACAGGCAGCTCAGTGGGTTAGGAAAGGACTATAAATGTTGGGAGTTGGAAAACTATCTAAATGTTAAATTAGATTCTTTACAGAAGAAAAGATTAAAAAAAATAAAGAGGGAAAAAGGAAGTGAGCACAGGGACATCCGCGATAGAGGCAAATTGCTCTGACCTTGAACAGTGCATCACGGGACACTGTATAATATGTTTTGGGTGTCATCTCCAATGATACGCCTTGATATTTCTAGATGGAATAAGTGAGGGGGGCAGGGTGGATGTTTAAATAATCACATACGTCAGATGTAATGTCAGCTAACAGCACAATTACATTCATCCTTACACTTAGCAGACCACAACTACACAGGAACAATGACAGGCTAAAAATATGAAATGTTCAAACATGAAGGACACATGCAAATACGCGACATAAAATGATAAATGTCAACAGCGATCAGTCGCAGCTAGCAAAAATAAGGCAGTCAGCGTGGAGTTTAAAATTGGACAGAGAGGAAACTGATGTGCTCACCTGGCCCAGCTGTTCAGAGTGCTGATGAAGCTCTTCCAGGATGGGCAGAGTTTGCTCCTGGGTGCAGTGCTCCAAGATCCTTTGGATAACTCTGCAGCCATAGGGGTGTGTGGAAAGTACAAAAACCTAGAAAATAAAAACAGTACTTATCGTACCATGTAGTGAACGTACATCAGAGAATTTAGATATTAATGCAACCCTACAGATCACGTGAGTCTACAAAAATAAACTATGGTAGTTACATTATAAGGGCAACAACCGGCAGCTGTTCTTAAAAAAACAAATACAAAAACAAAAAACCCACCTGTCCCTGGAAGGCATCAATGATGAACTGAAGGGCCTGAGGCTGGACACATTCAATGCACTTCTGTACCACATGGTTCCCATTCTGGTCTTTCACACACTTCAGCACATGGCCATCAAGCTCACGGACAATGTCGCTCTAAATGGAAGAAAACGATATCAAATTATATTGTAGAAGAAGACCGTTTAAATCAAAGCCTTTAATATGAAGGACGAATGAAATGCTTTTCAATAGAAAATTAAACTGTTATAAAGAAGTGAAATCTCACTTACAATTACCTGCTGGTCTGAGGAAATGGACTCCAGGGCTTTCTGAATGACCCTGCAACCATACATCTGCAACGCCAGGGGAAGGACGTGTCCGCGGATACGGGTTGCTAAAGCAAGTTTCTGGTCTGCACTTCCAAACTGAGACAACATAAAAAATATATTATATATGCTGGAATCTATTTCAATATGATAGTAATCCATTTTAAATGGAATCTGGTTTAGTTCATACTGCGCAGTTACTCAAAAGACACAAAGATGAACTTTAACACTCCCAACCTCAAAGAACTTTTGGATGACATAATTCCCAAATACATCAGTCATCAGTTGGTATGCTGCTTGCAAAATCTCTCCAAACACCATCTGTCTCTCAGCAGGAGTGGCCCTCTCTAGCTTCTGCTGGATAAATCTAGATGGGAGAAAGCAGGGAACAATTAAAAAAGACACTTCAAAGAGTGGACTCATTATAAAAAGTAACACTGCAATGTAGTTTTTTTGCGTTTTTTCTTTTTTGGCTAAGGCTTACATTTACTTGACCTAAAAGAAATTCTGAATTTCCCTAAAGCCTATATATTCTATTGTGCGGTGGGATTTTCAAGCATTAAATTAGGCCCGTCACCTGGATCCGTGCTGGTCTTGAGAGAACTCCACCATGTGTCCAGGCAAGTCACGGAGCTGGAGGTTTGGAAAACGGTTGTTCCTGAAGTCTTCCAATAGGCGGCTGCGTCCAGATGGCATGACATCAGAGCGGCTGTAGCGGGGCCGTGAGGGCGGGAACAACTGGCTGCTGGAATTGAACAGACTGGACGTGCCGCCTGTGCTCCGGTATTTGGCCTCAGCTCCGGGAGCCGCAGAAATGTAACGGCCACTGCCATTTGTCAGGCCACCTAGGATTAAATGAGACAATTTTGAATATTTCATTTACAAGCATCAATTTTACATCTGAAGGTGCCCCTAACAGTGGATGACAACTTAAAGTTCTATTCTATTTAAGTCACATCAATCCTCACTTACGGACAGGTTCAAATGTTTCTTTATTTTCTACCTCAAAAACAGCATTCGACCAAAGGTAAACATCCCCCCTTTAGGCTTACCTAGGTGAAGGCTGGAAGAGGATCCATGGGAGGAGGGCAAAGATGGTGGAGGAGTGAGTGGGGAATGACCTGGTGTAAGGCCAATGGGGCTGGGTGAAGAGGAGTAACCCAGGCTGTTATAAAACGGCTGCCCAATGGGAGTTAAACTGCTGCCACCTCGTTTGTATAGGTCAGAACTTGCCAACAGGGAATCCCTGCGGGATACACTGCTACTGGTCGAGCTGGATACTGAAAAATCATTAACAAAGCACTTTTAGAACACAAAACTTAAATTTAACACAAGACCATTTTCCTCTCCAAGCAGCATGTTGTTTAGCCACTGACCAGAAGAGCCAAAACCCCCAAGAGCAGAGCCCAGGCCAACGCCAAGAGAGCCGCCGGTGCTGCTGAAGCCCAGGGAGGAGCTTGGGGGTGGTGGGGCAGCAGAGGTGTGAGAGAAAAGGGAGCTGCTCTGAGAGGTGTTAGGGACTGATCCAGATCCGTAGAATGAGCTGGAGGGCAGGCCGCTGCTGGGTGGAGGAGCCTGCTGCTGCTGCGGCTGAGGTTGAGGCTGAGGCATGGAGCGGTACAGTCCGTTGGCCGGAGGACCAGACATGTTGTTACCGGAGCCAGATGCAGACACTGCTGCTGCTGATGGAGGAAAGGTCACATGAGTGGGACTAAACAAGTAAGAATAAATAGAAGTGGGTGTGCGGGACGGACATTACAGTAGGATTACCTAAGAAAAAAAAAAAGTCCCATCCCTATTATTAATACACACACACATAATATTTGCTCAACACACCACACAGAAGCACTCATTAAGTTATAATTTTGAGAAGAGGACGTCTATACAAATCAGACCGCTACATGTGCGCATACAACCTTGCCTACTCGAAACAGCAGATCTGGCAGATTGCTAGAGAACTGCTAAGTGGGTGAAGTCATTTTTCACAGATAAACACAAAAGACAAGCTCAAATATAAAAAAATAATAATAAAAAGCAGAATTAAATATAAACATATTCAGCTATTTTTGGGAGAGCCACTTTGGATTTTAAACCATCAGAGTGAACACACTTTGTAGAAGCTGGGACTTCTTGGCTGAATCATTTTTTCCACTTATATTTAAAGGTTACCGCTTATGTGTGGTGATTAAACTCGGGGTAAGAGGCTTGGGAACCTATTAAAGTAATGAATTTATTCACAAAAATAGCCAAATGAAACATTGCTCGGTGTGTGTCCTCCCCACACACAGAGTGGAGACAGCAGTGGTAACTGAAGGAGACAAACAGTGCTAACAGAACAAATTTAAACCAAACTATGAGATCTGCTTATCTGATCAACCTCACATTTGGTACTACATGTATGCAGGTTCTCAATTTTATACCTGCAAAGTTTGAAGAAGGTGTCAGTGGACAAAATAGGAAACATAGTCCATAGGAGATGGAGAGAGACCTTTTTTTGAGAATTGAATCAGATAAAATAATAGTTGGTACAGTCACCGAATTCCAAATAATCATCTCTAATGCAAATAGATTAGCTAAATTTGAGTTATATAGTGCCAAATCACAACAGTTACCCCAAGGCACTTGAATGCAATGTAAAAACCCTACAACAGGATAGACAAACACCAAACCATCCACAGATGCCCTCTGAACAAGCAGTTGGTGACAAACTGGAGGAAAGAATTCCTTAATTAAAACAAATAAAAAAAATTCTTACCAGCCTGTGCCGCTGCATGGTTGATAAGAAGTGGGGTTTGGACTAGACGAACAGGCCCACCCAGACCGGTGCGGGCACCAGGGCCCATTACCAAAGCTCCAGTCTGGTCATAGTAAGCTGCAGGGGCCAAAACCTGATAACCTGAGGAAGAAACAAGACACACAGAAAGGAAAGAGTTAGTAATTACAATTTACTGCTACGCAACATACTTAAAGAGTGTTGTTAAACAGATTGTTTCAGTGTTTTGTTACTACTACTACCTCCACCCTGTGTACACTTAATGTGAAACAACAAAGGAAAAAAAAAAAAAAGTATTTGGTTGTCAGTGTCTTTGGCTAAATTGCAGTATATCATAAGTATGAAATGGTAGACCAACCAGGCATTCCTGTGTATGCCAACGCAGGGTTTGCAGCAGCTGCTGCAGCTAGGGATTCCTGCTGGCTCTGCTGGCCTTGCCCAGGTGTAAGCGGTCGCTGGTTGGTTCCAGTGCGCATCACCTGGCAGAAACGGTTAAAAATACTGTTACTGACACTGTACTGAAAGGGAAGCAATCTCAACTTGCTGTCACAACAAAAAATAAACAAGTGACTAAATGAGGAACAGCTAAAATATAGCTAACGTGTTTTACCACGACTGTTTGGTTTGACCATATTTCACAAGTTGCTTGGAAACATATACAACCAACCCCAGAACAGTTCTGAGTCAAATGTACAACTGATGGATCTACGCCACCGAAGCCCCGCCCACTTTTAACTTTTCTAAATTTTAACAGCAGGTCTTCATGGATGACTCATTTTCAGGGTCATCCTGTCATCATAAACATTCTGCACACGATAACTGGTCACAGACAGATGACTGAAACTGCATCCTGAAGCACATTTTTCATACAATCATACGAGGCGAATGAAGTAGGGAATTAATACTAGTTAGAAACTAGTGAGAAACAGCTTATATAAATTATTCCTACCTGTGGTTGCCCTGGCCCTGGTCCCTGACTGGATGCTTGCTGATTGGCCGAGTGATTGGCAGTAGATGCAGGCTGCTGCTGGAAAAGATTAGCTGGGTACACACCCCAAGGGACGCCGTAGTACTGTGGTGGAACAACTGTAGGGCCTGGGGGGGGACAACACTTCTGAAGTTATACATTGGATCTTGGCAGAAGATAATCAAGAGTAAAAAAAAAAAAATAATAATAATAATAATAATCTGTTGGATTTCAATGAGAACTTGCAGATGAACATGTGCCATGTGATCACCTGCAAGCGTTGCTGCTGCTGCCAGCCCAGCAGCAGTGTAGGGATCAGCTCCAGGTGGGGCAGCATTAATGATGTAAGGGTTTGGCACAAACGCAGGAGCAAGGCCAGCTGAGTAATATGAGGAAGAACAGCAATATAATTCTCATTCAAAAGTCTATGCAACTCAAACAGAGACAACCTGAGAGACAAAGCAGCTAAACAATACTGCAAGAGAATTTGAGGAGGACAAACAAGTCTGTCTCACCAAGATGCTGCTGCTGGGCTGCAGCCAGTGCATATTGTTGCTGCTGAGCTGCAGTGAGCTGTTGAACAGTCAATGGATTAGACCTCTGGAACAACTGAAAAAAATAAATAAATAAAATCAACAAACTGCTCACAACCTGCTGAGCAAACTACCAACTAGATTTTGTGAATTAAACAGACCTGCTGCTGAGAGTTGTAGTCAAACAATCCAACTGGAGTCCCTGAAGAGTCCACCTGAATCTGATTACCAGCATAGTCAAACTGTAAGGATTCCACTCCAGCTTGTTGCTCCATACCTCCCATGTTCTGGGCATCCTGGTTCTGGAAATCCTCAGCTTGGACCTTGTTTTGGGAGGGGTTCTGCTGTTGGAGAACATGAGGGTGGTGGTGCTGCCCCATCATCTCCAAACCTGTCTGACTGGGACCCATCCTCTCCACTGCCTCAGTGGGAGAAGCTTGACGGCTTCCAGGAGTTGGGCTAAAAAAAAAAAAAAACCAAGTTAAGCTTAAGAAGGACCGCCATATTTATACACAACTGTTTTTTGGGGGCGAAACAAAAGTCTAAAACCCCTCAAATCAACCTATAAATGTTCATATTTACACATTCTGATATTTTATATTTAGTTTTGAACTGAAAGGCTAAACATCTGCACATATATTAGATCATATATATATCAGTTATTTAAAAGATGGCCACAGAAGTCATTTAATTTCTTTAAACCCATTTTCTACTGGTTAACTTGTATCACTGTAAAAGGAAAACCTACTTGAAGTCTTTACAGTCTCTGTCCATGCCGTTCAGCAGACCTCTCCCATTGGCTTTAGTAGGATCACTCTCCTCTCCCACCTTCATCTCAGGGCTTTTGTCCTCTTCAAAAGGCGATACCGTCTCTTGCGCATCACTTTTCTCTCTCCCATCTTGGTCAGCATCTCCTGCACCCTGTGTAAATAAGAAAGAAAGAAAAACAATTAGACAAAAAAAAGAAAGAAAAAAAAAGCAAACTCCACTTCTGGTAAGATCGGTGAGATGCAAGAGTTTGGCTTACATAGCCACCATTCCTGTAGCGGCCATCCATCTTGTCACCAGGGGACGAACTCAGGACGTACTCCACCATGCTCACGCCGAGGCCTCCGCCTTCTGAGCGAGGTGAAAGCACAGAATTGGCATCACCATTCCCATGGAAACCCTGGCCTGGCCGCCGCTGCACCATGATTGGCTGAGACACTGTATGATCTGAACGAAAAGCCGTAATCAAATACAGTGGCAAGCGAAGTGAACCCGTGGAATTGCATGTTTTTCTGCGTTCACTGGTCAGAAAATGCGATTTGCTCTTCATCTGAGTCACAAGTAAACACAAACGTGATGTTTGACTCAAACAATCTCTTATGTCTTTCTTAAAACTTTAGGGTTGCTGGAGGAAAAAGTAAGGGAACCCTTGGATTTGACAAGTGACTGAACCTCCTGTGGCGGCAGTGATCTCAAAGTTTTTCTGCAGCCACAATCAGGAGGAAGTTTGAGTCATTCTTCCAGAATTGTCTCATTTCAGCCATGTTGTCAGAAATGAATCTCTGGCGTGAATGATCCTCGAGGTCATTCATCAGCACCTCTATTAGATTAAGAAACTGGGCTCTGACTGAACCATTAGACCTTGTTCTTGTAAAAGGGACCTATTATGCTTTAGCTCATTTTCAGCCATATGTGAATGGTCACAATGTTCAATGCTCATAATAAACATGGCTACTTCAAATAATCAGCTACGCATAGTAAGTAATGCGTAGCTGATTACTGAGTCCTGACCTTACCATAAGGTCAGGATTCAGACTGTTCTAAATGGTTAATTTCCTTTTTTTCTACTCTTAGCTCTGTGTGAGGTCACTTAGAGCAGATATGCTTAATGTAGTCATCTCATGCACAAATATCTGGCTGCAAGCTCAGCGGCTCCATTCACCTGCTGTTCTAACCTTCCGTTTACGAGGGACAACCAATCAGATTAATGTTGGTTAAAAGGGACAAATGAGATAAATGAAGAATAATTTGAACTCAGGCAAAGGAAGTCGCAGGCTTTACTTTGCAGTTTAGCTACATCATTCAGTATTGCAGTAGTGCTGTGAAGGATCAAAGTACTCCTTTGGCAAATATCAGGCAAGGTTTTATGGACAACATTGGCCCTCTAACCGGCGATTTAACCTCAAGTTCACCTCCAAAGAAATTTAACTACCCATAATGTCAATGCAGCCCACAATGATTGTGATTGGCCTGTTCAGTACTGCCGATTCTTCCTGTGCATGTCCAGCTGCTTTTTTGCTGCAGTTTCTTAATTCATCAGTGAGAGAATAACAGTCATCACTTCAATATAAGGAATAATGATCATAGCATCAATGTAAGGATTCACAAACGTCAGCAAATTCCTGCAGGCAGGTTGCTGAACCTATCAGAATGGATGTGAGGGAATGCAGAAAGTGAAAAAACTTGAGTGGGAATCAAAGAGGGAAAAAAAGCCCCACCATTTTATTGGTTTCTATTGGATGACTCCGCATATAAATGACCAGGAGATGACCACGAGGAAATTAGCACAGAATGTATTTCGCACAAGCATAAATGCCGCCAATGAAGTCGGCCACTTACACAGGCTACACCACAGGCTGTACAAACACTCGCTGCAGAGGTCTAAATCAGTCCTTACTGTCCTAACCAGGAATGATTTATGGATGGTATTTGTGAAGAGAGAAGTTTACCATTTTCTAACCTAGCCTTTGGACAAAAAAATGTCAAAATGCACCATGATATTTGTGAAAATAATTGTGTGTGCGCAATTTCAATCAGAAAAAAAAAAAATCTGGTTTGTTTATAACTGTAACTCAGATGAAGATCTGACCTGATTTTAAGACTAATTCCAAAGGGTTCACTTACTTTTTCTTGCCACTGTATTTATATCGTTCTAATAGTATTTATATTAAAACGTTATAGCTGGCAGGCACCTGTGAAAACTGAGCTATTCCATTTCCAAACACATGATTGGAACAGATATCTTAACTACATATGTCATAATTAATTAATTAGAGAAAAGACAAATTTTAAAAGACACTCACGAGATGATCCCCATGCATTGTCTCTCCACTCTTCTCCAAGAAGCATTCCTTTCCTGCCATCTTTGGCCAGCTCATCAGAATCCCAGAGCTTTTTTGCTGGCAAAAGCTAAGAAAAAATAAACAGCATCTCTGAACGGTGTAGAAATGCATTTTCATTTATGATTGCGAGTGTAAAGGGAGACGTATTTTCAACTCCGTATGTGAATGAGATGTTTGTGAACAGAATGTTTTGAGGCAAAGTTAAACTCACTAATAATGTATTGGCATAATTTGAAGATATCAGAAGAAATCACTTAATTCAACAATCTAAGCTGCAATAACGGCTTAGACTGTATTTGTACACAGACGTGGGGAGTGACTGACTATTAGCTCATAAGAATTTTTTATTGACATATAATTCAAATGTTTATTATTTAGTGTAAGTTGGACCTAATTACCCATTATAGACACTAATTACCTATAATTGGGGCTATTACACTCAAGACCTTTCAGGAACTCTTGGTGAACTTCAAGTCAGTTCAATAATGCTTTTCTAAAGAATCCGTACAGATTTTCTGTTTCAGACACCTCTTAAAATAGATTAAATTCTAAGTGGAATCTTTTTTTTCCCCCCTAGGGTGCTCCGGCGAGGCGAACAAGTCAATGACCCAATCGACAGTGCCAGGAAAAAAAGCTGGTTGAGCTTGAAGATTTCTAGGAAAGTCGTGCCAAGTTTTATGACCATTGTTAAGAAGATTTGTCATTAGTAAGAAAGTCATTGCTGCAACTGATGCTTTAACCAAACACTAAGTGAACAATTTATTTGCTTAAGTGAACCGGCTATTTTAGTCTTCTTGTTTCATAAAATGAGAAAAACACTCCTATACAACACAGTTTTACCATTACTGTAGAGCAGGGGTCCCCAACTCCAGGCCTCGAGGGCCGGTGTCCTGCAGTTTTTAGATGTGTCCTTGATCCAACACAGCTGATTCAAATGGCTAAATTAGCTCCTCAACATGTCTTGCAGTTCTCCAGAGGCCTGGTAATGAACTGTGTTGGATCAAGGACACATCTAAAAACTGCAGGACACTGGCCCTCGAGGCCTGGAGTTGGGGACCACTGATTTAAAGGCTCAGGAACCCTATGCAGGTGTTTTGGATTCATTAGCTGATTAGAGTGCGACACTTTGAGCCTACAATGTTGAACCTTTTCACAATATTCTAATTTTCTGAGCTTTTGAATTTGGGGTTTTCATAAGCTGCAAGCCATAATCACCAAAGTTGTAACAAATAAAGGCTTAAAATGTCTCGCTTTGGATGTGATGAGTCTACAACATATATTAGTTTCACCTTTTAAGTTGAGTTACTAAAATAAATGAACTTTTGCACGATATTCAAATTTTCCGAGTTTTCACCGGTATATCTTCATCCATCCTGATATTTTCGATTGTGTACTTTAGTTCATTATTGTTATCATTAGGCCTGTCTTTACTGGATACTGTGTATGTGTATAGGCACTGATAATGCTACCATTAACAAATCAGTCTTGCTAGCTTGGAAGTTGTAGTGGGTTGAGCTACTTGAAGGGCTTTCTTTTTACCTTTCCTTATCAGACAACGCAGGAACACACCAGTTACATTTAGGCAAATATGAAAAAGCAGATCAGTTTCCATTTTAGCCTCAACATTCAGAGACGTCTGCAACTGAAACAAAGTCAGCACAGCAGGATGATGATTACAATATTTATTTAAAAAATTGACATTGTTCAGGAAAAACACTGCTGGACTTGGCCCAGCCATTTAAGGACAATTAGGAGAAGAGCCACACAATCCATGAGCCTGTTCACTTCAAACTTGCCAGAAACGGCAGCTCCTGCTGTCACAGTTCAGTAATTTCCACATAAGAGCAAAGCTCTAGGCCACATGACGAACCCCGTGCTTTTAGACAGACACTTAAAAATACAAAACTCATGCAAAGTACACACACAAGTGCAAAACAACACACACACACACGTGGAATTCAAAATCATGCAACTGAATTTCATGCACAGAATAATAAATAATAAGAATCTTTAAGTGTTGACCAAGTCTAACGGCATGGGCTGCCACTGGGGTTTTTTTTTTTTTCCAGAATTAATGGGAATTGAGCAGTTTGGCATCACTGGAACAGAGTCCACAAAAAGGATCATTTGTGCAAGAAGGCATGTAACACACACAATGGTCCCCCACAAAAAACTCACTGGAAAGAGACCACACTGAAAAAATATATAGAGTTCACAATGTACCAGAGCAACACGTGCAACGAGGTCTGAGAAGAACCAACAACGACCTCAGGAAAAAACTCATGTACACTGCACCCATCTGATGAGTATTAGGAGCCACTCCATTCAAGGGATTCTGCACAGAAAAAAAAACAAATATATTCTGTCATGTGTTATGATGACAATCTGAGTCATATTACAGCGAGTCACTACAACAAAAATTTGGGATTACCTAAAGGAATCATTAAAAGTTGCATTGTGACAAATCCCTTATTGCAGAAGATTAAAGAATAAATTCTGCAGAGCTCTTAATACTCAACATTCAGTGCTCAAAGAGTCACAGCAAGTTACAGCTGGACCACCATGTGTAAAACAAAGTATCATGTTTCATATAAAAAGCAAAAAACAATAAATAAGGTTTTTGACAATATCAGATTAAAAGCTGGCACATCAAAATTTCTTCATGTTTCTCAATTGCGTATTCTGGAAACAAAGACAGACATGAATTAAAGGACGGCTTCAGTTCCAGCCCCTTAATCACAGAACATGAATATATTTAGGCTTAAGTTCTTGGGACACAGAAATTTAGAATTTAAGACACACTTAGAGGTTTTACAGTGATAGCAACAACAATAGTAAGGATGGAAATGTTTTGACCAACTTCCTTATTGCTGTGTTAGTGGGGCTGTATAGGAAGAGCATAAGGTGTGAGCAGGAAACCTCCACTAAAGAACAGGGAAAAAAAAAAAAGATTCCACAACAGTCAGGGGTCCTGTTGGCTCAGCAGCCAGTGGCACCGTTGATGAATGAGCCATCAACCTTTCACAGTCGTTTCAGAAGCACTTCCTGAAGACTATCTGCGGTCCATACTCCTCGTATTCTTCCCGACTGATCCATGCAGAGGTAAAGGTGGGCATGTTTGCCAACACTGCTCCTCCTCTCCACACTGAGGAGTCTCTATCTTTGGGGCTAGTGACACAAACACTGCCCCCCATGTCTGAGGGCAGCAGGCCTTTGATTTCATCCTGCAGTCGCTCAGGCAGGCCGGGCAGCAGAGTGTTCCCACCTTCAGGAAGAGAGGACAAAACAAATGGAAGCAGAATTTGTAAAAAACCATTGTACTTCAGATTGGTTCTTGGTAAGGTGTTGCACTACAAATGTTACCTGACAGTACAATGTTTCCCAGGAAGCTGCGCCTCAGGTCAATGTCTGTGCTGAGGATTGACCTGTAGATGCTTTCGTGCATCCCATTATGGTCCTGTCCAATCAGCTCAGGTTTGAACAGAATCTCAGGTGCCCTGGATGAACAAGGGGTACACTCTGCTAAAGAGTCTGTGCTATACAACGAGCAAGGTGACCGCAGGATCATTTCTAAGACTTAAGTGTTGGCAAACAGCAGGAAGCAGCCCCCCAGCCCCCACCACCACCCCGCCGGCATTACCTGAACCTCTCTGTGCCGAGGGTAATAATCTGCCCATCTGGCATGGTGTATTGCATCTCTCTGCAGGATGACTGCCCCCGACTCAGCTCATCTTCATAGCTGAGAGCGACACAGCAGCACTTCTCCTTCATCTCCCTGACTATCTCCTCCTCTGCTGTGGTGCGCATGGACACTCCCTGTTCCCGGAGAAGCTTAAAGCACAAGCACAGCAAGCTGGTTTTGCCTCGTCTTTAAACTAAGTTAGGAACCATCCAGGGATTATGCCTTGCAAGCAATCAATAACATAACTCCTACACTGGGCATTAAGAGAAGTGCTCAATACCTTTTTAAGATGCAGTGTAACATCTAATCCAGCCAGGGGAAAGCGCTGCACAGCATGAGGTAGACAGTATCCCTCAAACACAGGCACACTGTGGCTCACTCCATCCCCAGAGTCAAACACCACACCTACATCAAATACACAAGTAGGATCATAGGATCAGATCTGATTGGTTTAAATACACCAAGACACCAAGCTGAACAAAGTCTTTATACAAGCCATCATCTGTGTGCGTCAAACAGTGCGAGAAGATGAGCGACTACAGTACCAGTGGTTCTTCCCGCTGCGTAGAGCGCTAGCACTGCTTGCATGGCTACATAGGTGAAAGGCACGTTGAAACACTCAAACATGATCTCAACCACGTGCTGCCGATTCTTCAGGGGGTTCATGGCCACTTCAGTCAAAAGAACCGGGTGATCTTCTGGTTCCACACGCAGCTGCTGGAACGTATGATGCCAGATCTAAGAGACAAAAAGTCAAGCACCAAGAGTAAATGAGCTTGTGGACAACCACCAACCCTTTATTTCTCTTAAGGGAAGTATGTTAATGGATGGGGAAGTTGCAAAGTGGGTGAGCTCTCAAAACACAGACATTCAAACTACACTAATCCACAGGGACAAAGAGGCTTGCAGCTGCCCTCTGAGCCGCAGGAACATATTCCTGCCTGTGAGTGAAGATTTCACAGGGTTTTCACAGTATGAATGCATAAACACTGTATGACCAATGATGGGATAAAACCAGGGTATTTGCTGAAAGAATTTATTATATTTGAGACTTGAACATAAGAGAACCATTTGTGCCTTTCCGCTTTTGCAGAAAAGCTGGGTCTGTGGAACAGCTGTAACCTGTAGACAGTAATTGATTTCCAGACGACACATCAATATACTTAACATTTAAGTACCAAAAAGGAATGATTCCGACACATGCATTTTTCATTTTCCAGTTGTTAACCATTAGGGCAGCACATGCAGACGAGAGTCTCACCTTTTCCATTTCATCCCAGTTGTGAATGATCCCATTCTTTATGGGGTGCTTCAGAGTCAGAACCCCTCTCATGTGTTCTGCATCTTGACCAATGTAGGCCTCTCTTTCAAGATTACCATTCAGTATTTCCTGCAAAGACAGGAGAAAAGAAAAAACCCCACACACTTTAAATCCCCATAGTGTTACTTATAGCTCAAAGTAGCTGTAGGCAGATGGACTTCAAAACCAAGTCTATAAACACCCATCATGAGGCTGCTGTAATGAACAGACAAAGAATGCAAAGACCAAGACAATTTATAGAATACATTTACTGAAAATATTTTGAACACTCCACAAATACAAAAACATGTAGGGGCCAACCTGAGGGACACAAGTTAAAATCAAATGCAATTACCTCATACTTTGGCACCCCAATTATTGTGGGGAATATAATGTTTGGTAGGTCTTGATCTGCAAATCCTGCCTTTATCAAACCAGAGCCTGTATCCAGTACAATTGGACTCTTGAAATCTGCAATCTACACACACACACACACACACTTTTAAATCAATTTCCAGAGGTTCAAAAGCACTGAAATGATCTTTTAAGTTTATATTGTGAATACAACTTTATTTGTTTTCAATTCTGGCCACTCAGCGCTTTTAGTCTATAAGCCACATTTTAGCCTAAGTATGTGTGCGCTTAGTTACACATGGCACACAGCAATTTAAAAGGCTGGGGTTGGAAGAAAGCTTTCATAAGAACTAAAAACTAATGTTGATGTTAGGCTTTTAAATATGAGATATACTTGATGTTCTAAATGAAGACAAAAAGATGACAGCTGAAGAAGGATGTGCCCACGTACCTCTGTCATGGGGCTATAAAACTGGACCTGACTTTCAGGTGACCCAGAGATTCTCAGAGCCTCAGAGCACTGAACACCATCTGGTAGCTTTTTATTTGGTCCATCTCTTCCACCTGGGCCAAACTCCAGAGGCTGATCAGCAGTCACTTGGGATACAGACTGTTCAAGTTGCTGGTCATCTGCAGGAAATGAAGTGTGGATTTCCTCTGCTGACTGCACATGTAGTTTGTGTAAACATGTGGGCATCTTTTCATTTTTAGTGATTATTTCAGACGAGTGCTGTAATGATGCCAAACAGTTCTCTGGGAGTACATGATTATCGTTTTCATGTTGCATTACATTTGGACTGGAAACCAAGCTGTGGCTGGTGTCTGGAAGCACATTCTCTGGCAGCTCTTCAAGTACTTTATCTTGTAGATGAAGGGCAACTTCATCTACAAAATAATGATCTCGATCTAAGGACACCTCTGTGGAATGAGAAGTTTCGAGTCCAGCACGGCCTTCGTTCACAGGAAGCAAAGACTTTCTTGGCTTAGTTACAGGGGGAAGGAGTGATTTTCCACCTGGGCCAAAGGTGTCATCATCTACCCTCATTTCAGGGATTAAAAATGCTTCTGGACTGCATAAACTAGCAGATCTGGCCAATTCATTCCCATAGATGTATTGCGATTGGACACCTGCCTCTTCAGAGGGTTCCTGTAAATCAAAGACATTGTTCAAGGTAGTTTTGTAATATACTGACAGACCAATTGTACAACCACTAGCATCTTGACACTGGGAAAGTAGCAGTTGAGCCACATCTTGTAGCAAAGCCCCTTTGGTTACCTTAAGGTCTGAAACATCTTGAATAATTTTAGTCACACGTGTATTCTGAGACCCATCCGTGGCAAGGTTGGTGACTGATCTTCCAGAACCATTTGGAAAGAAATCGCAGAGGTCTCGATCATCATGTTCTTTTCTAGGCCTTTCAGTTATAGAACATTTTTTAACCTCTTCATCAATATCCTCATTCTGTTTCGCTTTAAACTCTTTCTCTATACTCTTCTCCAGCTTCTCTACCTCCCTCTTCTCCTTTTCCAGCTGCAAATGTGAAGCTTTCCTCTCATTGCATACAGTCAGTAGCACATTTGTACCCACAGGTTTGCTCTCCGAGAGCTCAGTGTTGGGTTTTTCTTTACTGCATTGAAACTTGTTGATCTGCAAGTTCTTTTCCATGATTAACCCGTCCAGGATATGAACCTTTCTCAGTTCCATCAGCAGGTCTGGTCTGCTGTCAGATACCATTGTAGCTTCACTGTAGAGCCCATTCGCAGTAGTTTTAGTTTCACGTGCAGGCCGAGCTGACACAAGGTCAATGAAACCGTCATATTCTGCAGAGTCAAGGCAGTCATCGAAACAAAGAACACCAGCTTCAGCCAGCTCGTAGGACGACATCTTAAAAATGAGAATAAAAAGGAAATACATAGTGAATACCAAGGGACTATAAAACAAGCTGACACACTTACTGTGACAATACCCACTGGATTTTAGGCTTCCTTTTAGGCAAACTGAGTTTTTCCATTCTGGCCATCACCTAACCATTTTTTGGAACCAGTAGTAAATTAAACATGGGTTAGAGGGTTAAGCAGGTAAGACTCAGATTGAGATCAGGCCTTAATGGGGGCTGATATCTACTCAATTCTGGAATTATTTTCAGAACAACCATCAGCACAATAATTATAAGGAGTGAGTTAGACATTAACAAGCTAAAGATTTCTTATGAAATACAAATGTCAGTAAAGTTATTTGAAGTCTATTTGTCTATTAGAAAATGTCTGACTCAAATAGACTAAGACAAACCCCAGCATGTCTGACAGAGCCACCTGTCAGCCTCTGACGATGAGGATTTAGCTATTTCAACATAGCACGGTACTTTGCAAATTACATAGGGAAAATATTTTAGCCAAAACTGGAAACAAGCTTGTTTCACTACTTGAGGCAAAAATACCGTCAAATACTAGCAGCAAGAGCGAAGAAGAGCGAAGAGTGAAGAAGAAGAATCATCATCATCATCATCATACACTTGGCTCTGTGTAAAAAAAGTATTTGCGCCACATACCTAATAAACATTTGTGACACTGGCTGTAACAACTGCAGTAAAGTGTTTGTGAGAACTGGCACTGAGTCTTCCATATTACTGGGGGAATTTTGGCCCACTTTTGTTTTATGAGAAAAGCCTGTTTGAGATGCTTCAAAATGCCCTTAATTATACTTGAGTCTAGACTAAGTAGGCCATTTCAAAAACTTCATTTTTGGTGCCATTCAGACATAGACTTGCCAGACCAATTCAGATCATTTAACCAAAGCACTTGAACTTCAGGGTGTAAACTGATGGCCGGACAGTCTTCTTGGCGGAGAGCACAATTCATGGTTCCATCATCTACAGCAAGTCATCTAGGTCCCAAAGCAGCAAAGCATCTCCAGACCATCACACTACTACTACCACCACCACGTTTGACCACTGGTATGATATTTTTTTTAAATAAAATGCTTTTATAAAAACTTCCAAAAAAAGTTAAAGTTGTCTAAGCCTACAGGATATTTTCCCCAAAATTTTGGGAAACTGATGCACACAGACACACACACACGTTGTTCTTGGGATCTGCTGGAGCCACTTGCCTAGCTTGGGCAGTCACTGAGCCGATTACCACTGTTACCTTCACCCCCAACATCTTCTCAAGTTCTGTTCTGAGCCCTTGGCACTTCTCCAGCTTCTTGTGTTCCTTCTTCCCGATGTTGCTGTCATTCGATTTAGCTACATCTATCACTACGGCAGTCTTCTTATGTTTGTCCGCCACTACTGTGTCCGGTTGGTTAGCCATCACCAGTTTTGTCTGTATCTGGAAGTCCCACAGGATCTTGGCTCAGTCATTCTTCACCACCCTAGGGGGCGTCTCCCATTTTGCCCATGGAATGTCTAGGCCATACTCGGCACAGATGTTTTGGAATACTATGTCGGCCACTTGGTTATGGAGTTCCATGTATGCCCTGCCTGCTAGCATCTTACACCCTGCTGTTATGTGCTGGATTGTCTCGGGGGCATCTTTACACAGCCTGCACCTGGGGTCTTGTCTGGTGTGATAGACCCCAAACCTCTATGGATCTTGTACTCAGAGCTTGTTCCTGTGCTGCCATGATTAGTGCCTCTGTGCCGTCTTTCAGTCCAGCTTTGTCCAGCCAATTCCTCTATCTGCTGGTGGTACATACCGTGCAGAGGCCTATCCTTCCCTGATGGTTCCTCCTTTCTTGAGTTTCTACTGTCTGAGGTATTCACTGAGCACATGGTCAGTTGGGACCGTCTGATGTACTCGTGGCTGTTTGCTGTCTTATCCTGGACTGTGGGAAGTTGCTGTGGTCTGCTCTTAGATCCACTAGCCACTCAGTATTGCCGTTATGGGTTGCGTCCTTCTCCCATATGCTCTTCCAGTATTGCTCCATCTCCAGCCTTGGTGGTGCTGTTCTCATATGGTTCCCCTGCCACAGAGTACACCTTGGATGGTTCCGTGGAGTACAGCTGGTTTA
>VUQG01001947.1:0-17839 GCA_015106755.1 Etia nguti | reverse complement strand
CTTTCTCTATCATGTTTCAGGTTCCTATGTTCTGTCTCCCCAGTCGCTGTTAGGTTTACATGTCTAGAGTTCAGTCAGTGTGTTTCCTGTTTTACTTTGAAGGTCCGTGTCTCGTGTCAGTGTTTCTAGTTTTGCTTCCCCTGTCTCGTCCTGCCTAATCACTCCCAGCTGTGCTCTCCTCCTGTGGCTCTTTCCCCTCGTTATCCCTCAGCATATTTAAGCCCCGTGTTTCTCTTTGTCAGTGTCGCGATCTCCCTCAGATATGTCTGTGTGTTCTGCCTGCTTAGTGTATTTTGTGTCCTTTAGTTTAGTTTAGTTCTCCTAGTTTCCAGCAATAAAGCTGCCATCTCGGAATTTTAAGTTTTGCCTCTGTGTTTTGAGTTTGCGTTTGGGTCCTTTTCCTGCCTACCTGCACACAGACCATGACACCTGCTATGCTGAAAATGCAGAGCAGTGTTCTGTGGCTGCCTGTTAGACCTTGAGTCCCATCTGTGGGTTTAAGGAACATTTCCGTAAGGAAATCCAGTCCCCTTCCCCGTAGAATACTAGAAGGTAAGCTTAGCTTGAGGTATTCATGGGCAAAAGCCAACGGAGGAATATCCGAACAGATTTAGATTTCCTCCTGAAGTAATTCCAAATAGAGCTGTACTGACAAGTACTTGACAGTAGAAGAGTATTAGTGTTGTTGTAGTTCTGTATTTGATTGGACTTTGTTTTTAAATAGGTGCAGATACTTTGGCTAATCTTACAGGGACTGAAAGATTCTTGAAAACTGGTTGACTTTATTACTCTTCATTGCTATCTACTTTTTAAAATCAGAATCTTAGCCATTACCAGGACTTACTAGGACACAAATTTTAATAAGCACATCAGATGTACCTTTCAACAATGATAATTGATGAACTGCATTTTGGTCTCTCTGGGCCAGGGTTTCTGGCAAACCTTAAAGAGTCATTTCCTTCATTAAAGTTATAAGGTAAGTCCATGTTTACCAAGCAAAAGAAGACTGTAAGTGCCATCTGTAAGGGATAACCAAAACAGATCACCTTCTTCATCTCACCCAATCCCTAGCATCCTCCTCTGTCAGACCAAACCTCTGCATGTCCTCCTTCACTAGATCCATGAAACTCCTTTGTGGTCTTCTTCTTTTCTTCTTCTTTTCCTCCAGCTCCATCTTCAGCATCCTTGGTCCAGTAAATCCACTATCCCTCTGCAAATGTCCAAACCATCTCAGCCTTGCCTCACTAAGTGTTATCTCCAAATTGATCAACCTGAGCTGTCCCTCTGATATACTAATTTCTAATCCTATCCATTCTGGTCACTCCCAGTGAAAATTTTAACATTTTCAACTCTGTCACCTCCAGCTCCTCCTGTCTTTTTGTCAGCGTCACCGTCTCCAAACCAAACATCATAGCAGATCTCACTACCAACTGATAAACCTTCCCTTTCACTATTCCTGTCACAAATCCCCCTTGACACTCATGGTCCACCCCAGGGATGTAAACTCTTCAAACTTGGGGTCAGCTGAGGCTCAGAGGGGTTCGCTTCCCAGCTCCTCCGGACTGCATGTTGAAGTAAGGCATGATACTGAACCCCAAGTTGTCGGAGTGCGACTGTGTGCACTTGTGTGTAACTGTGTGAATGAGGCTTGTAGTAAAAAGTACCTTGATTGTTCAGTTAGAGTAGAAAAGCGCTATATAAGAAAATCTAGGGCAGAAAACACATTTATTCTGCCTTGCTGCTACTAACTTATTAAAACAGCCCTACACCACACTAACAGTTGTCACAAACTGAACTCGTGCCTTTCATTCATTTTTGCTAACTAAAGAATATGTCTGTGTATCTTAATATGCTTTTGTTTCTTCTCAACAAAATTAAGCAGAGACATTGTATATGCAAACATACAGAGGAGGAATTAGCCAGCCTTGTTGTGTTTACTTGCGGTACACTGGCCACAACCCTTATTTCAGGGTGAATGTTGGTGACACTGGTTTTTCCACTGAGTTGAAGCCTCAACATCAGCAACGAGGCACCACAAGCACAGTTGGGTATTCTGAGGTAACAATTAGAGCAGCAAAAAAGTCACAAATTCGAAGGTTGTGTGCGTGTCTTCATGCTCAAGTGCCTACAAATCTGTTCTGTCAATCAGCAGTTGTAAATAAGCATGTCACGTGGAGTTAGCTTCACACAGGTGTGCCAGCAGGCAAATGGCAACAGACACAACCCATACAAGCATGCCTATTCTTTCACCCACCTCCTCTTCTTACTACTTGTACAAGTTTTCCTAAACCCTCCCACTGAGGTATCTAATCCTCCAGATGCGCCTTTTGTGGGTATTTTCCTTACAGCAAGAGTAAGTGCATAAAAACAAGTCTCACATCTATAAATGAAGCCTAAAATAACTTTTTCTGAGTAACGCTAACATAACTTGATATTGTCTTTTTGAAATGTTTGTAGAGTCAAACTTTTTCCCCCCTCAGCAGCGAGCCTCCTTCACCTTCCTCGGATCCATCAGTTCTTGGCCTGCAGTCACTTCTCGCTCACTTTAAAGCGCTGTTCGCTCTAAACACAATCTCTGCAGCAAAGACAGTGACAGAAGTCACAATAGCAATGAAGACTTTTGAACAACAGCCAAGGTTCTCTGAGATTTTAACTGTCATTGTTCTCAATTAAGTAAGCTCGCCCCATCTTAATTTCTATCTCATCCTACAATCATTTCTTTATATCACAAATTACATCTTTAATGTTAAACACACTTGTGATGTAACTGTTACTTCTTCATCTATCTCCCTTACCTCCAGCCCAATTACTGACTGATGTTCACCTGAGGCACTCATACTCAACAGGGCGCCCTCATGTTTGTTCAGCCCTCTGGCAGGGTCCCGGTTAGGCATGACTGTGAGGGAAAAGTCAGGGTGGTAGATGCCTGCTCTTCGATTTGCGCAAGTTTAGACAGATGCTTTAGACAGATAGCATCTTCACAGCTTATCTGCACTTTAAGAGACATCAAGCTCAGGTTTGGTTCTGACTAATCTAATTCGTTTGGTTCATCACCACAAACATACACAGAGACAGATTCTTAAGAAAGCAGAACCTCGAACTGAAGCTTATCTTAATTGGCCGTTTACTGGTCCACATGAACCATCTGTAAGCATGTGTACAGAGTATCTAATTTATATGCACTCAACTGACTTTGAGTTACCAGAACCCAACAATAAAGTTATCTGGGATAATTACTTATTGATTTTAAGTGTTATAATCAGTTTTTGTTTCATTGTATTGAACTACTGACCCATCCAGGATGTAGAGCTGCCTTTTAGCCTATTTCAGCTGGGGTATGCACAAGCCCATAACTTTAAATCTTTGCCCCTATGAAAACTACATTTAGCCTCACCTGTACCCTTACGAATTTTGACAACTCAATATATATCAATAAATGACAACCTGGTTCTTGGTTTCTCTAAGGCTAGGCCAATCACCCTCACTAACTTCTGATGCAAACCCAGTTATTTTGTTCTGGAATCAGGCCTGAAATAAGACAAAAACTGCTCAATTCAGAAAAAAAGAAACAAGAGTTACCCCTAGTATGCTTAGAAAGAGTTGAGTTGGATAAGCGGTTATAAAATTAATCCATCCAACCGCTTTCCTTATCTAATTTAGGGTTGCGTTGACTGCTTTTTTATTGTAGCCTCACATTGAATAAATTTGAGGTTTAAGTTAGTTTAAGGATGTCAGAGTAATACTCATTTGGTCCAATCTAGCAGAAACTGGAGGTCTCATTTCCATTACATTTTTAGCTCACTGGAGAAAATGTATTAAAACTGTGTATTCAGATTTTTTCACCTGACTTTAAGTCAGTCCCCGGGTTTCTGCCGGAGTACAACATGCAAGCGCTGAGAATTTATTTTTGGCACACGCTCATTATGTTCGCTTATCCAACTACCATTCTAGTTAATCATTTTTTTCATATATACAAAAAGGCTGAAATAATTACAGAAAAGGAGAGAAATGTTCTTACTATATACTATACTTTGATTCAGGGCTGTCTCACTGCCTCTTAAACTTTTTTTTTTTAACAACAAACAACCTTTATTTGTCACATACACAATCGTACAGAGTACAACATGTAGTGAACTTCTTTTTCCAGTAGGTTACACTATATTTATTCGGAAATTTCTTTATATTTTGGTGTTCAAAATATTACATAGAATAGAATGCATTTGTATCTCACTTCATCTTTTCCAGCTGAGAAAAAAAAACACAGCACCAAATTTGTTCTGTGAACGTGCCGGAATTTATTTTTACCACAAGCTTCGGATGCTAGAGTGCCATTTGCGCGACTGTCATAGGACTTCACCGAAATGTACTCTGTAATTTGTGCGGAAATTTCACTGGTGTGGTGAAAAATCAGCAGCAATTGGTGCTGTTGTTTACAGTCACACATCTAAAGCTCAAATTTGCTCAGCACGAGCGTGACTTTGCAACATAAATGCAGAAAATGCAACACACATGCACACGCACATAAAATGTGAAACAGGCCAAAAGCCTCCACCAACCGTCCCCTGCAGCTCGGTCATCTTATTAAGGCAGTGTTCGGCCAAGGAGTGTGAATGGATTTACTGCTGAGAAATTATAGGAAGTGCCAGTAGTATAATTGGATTTTAACCTTCTGAAAAACCCATTAATATGAGGCACAAACGGTTCATGTTTGTATGTAGACGTGCATCACTGAAGAATTATTTTGGCATCGATGTGGGATGAGTGTTTACTTTGTCACTTATCTATTTACTTTACCTCCTGACAGATCCTTTAAAATAAACACACACACACACACACACACACACACACACACAAGCCCATTCTTGTCCCTGCTGGAAGGGGAATCAATTAGTGCAAACTGAACTGCGTGTGTGTGTGTTTGTTTGGCTCAGTTAAAGCCACTGACCTTGACTGGTTCATGACCCAAAAACAAAGGCTGCATTTTACACAGGAACAGATTTTTAACTCTTTGCGGTGCTGTTCAGAGCTAAACCAGACCGTCTGTTCTGTCAGCTTTACAAGACCAGACCTGTTCCCTGCCAGCACTTCCACAGTGTGAACGCAGCTACAGACACATAAAATGTGTCCTGGGAGGGCGACTTTGCTGAGAAGCCTTTGTGTCGGTGAGAGAAGGGAAATATGTCAATATGTCAAGCAACATGTTACTGTCATCGTCAAAAAAAGTCTTCATCTTATAATCATTTGAAGTTCCACTTCTATTAAGAAAGCTTTTTTTCACAATAGCAAACCAAATTCCAAGGTTCCAACACAGTTGAGGTTTACCTAAACTCATAAAGCAGTGTGAAATCACGTCACACATACACAAACACACACACTCATCAAATTACTCATCTTCCCAGCACACCATTTATCGTGGCAGGAACCAGGTTTTCTATCTGTTTGTGCTTGCCTCACTATCAGCGCTCACAGATAATCAGACTCATCATCACTTGCCTCAAATAACCGGAAACATCCTTCCAGTCAGTCTGCAGTAAAGTGACTATAACTTACTGTGGTGCACCGCAGAGTGCAAGATTGCAAGCCGAACCACTTAAGTCACCCAACAAATGATGTAGTGTCAAGAGGTCAAAGGCCATGTTAACAGTCTGTCTTGCTTCTTAAGTTCGTTTTTGTTCAAGAAGGAATGTGATGGATGTTAAACAGCTAACTATACAGAAAGAGGAATGGGGCACAGGAATCAGTCCCAATTTTTCTTCAGTTAAATCAGAAATTTTCCTCCGTGTGCAACCAATTCATTTCTGTTATCACTGCTGTCGTGCTTTTTTTTTGATGGCCCCACATTGCAAAACTATGACTTCAGTATTGTAGCTAACCAAAAAAAATGTTGACTTAATAATGAGTAAAGCTGTATCTCCTCTTTAAACGATCGACTGCTTGAAGCACAGGAGGATGTAGGTGTTTAAATCGAGACTAAATCTGCCACAGCATATGGAGTGCACTCTACCTGCTGGGCTATCTGAAGTCGCTATGTTGGTGTTGTTTCTTCATTATCATAAACAGTAGTCATTCCAAGTGTTTTCTTTATTTCTTTATGCTTTAGAATGATTATATTATCAAGTTAGGTTTGCTTGTAGCCAAATTTAGGTGACTCATGTTGGTTTGCTAGTGATAGTTTTTAATGGCATTAGCTAACGTCTTGGGTAATGCTAACTGAAAGCTCAGACAATGTGTTTGGTCAGTGGAAACGTTGATAATGGACCAGGAATAATGCCAACACGAGGATATCAGATTGTGCCTATATGTTATATGTAAGCCTAAATTAATTATAAATGGGAAATTCAAGCTAGTATATGTAGGTTATTACATTTTTTAAAACAAGTTATTTGATGAGTTAGCGATATGCAAATGTTTGCAAAGTTTAACCTCAAATTTAACAAGGTGTTACTTAGATTGGTGACGATCAATAAAAGTTCAGTAAACACAAAGTTTGCAAGCACCAACGGGTTGTGGCACTTCCACAGAACCCGAAGTAAAGGGTGTTTTCAAAAGTTGTTTGTTTCTCCCGCTGTCAAAAATCATTAATCAGTCCTGACAGACTTCTTATGCCGAACTTTTCTCCCTTATAAAGTAATACTCATGTTTGTCTGTCCAATGAAAATTGATCAGATGACAGCAGACTGACCTAACCATCAACCAGCTGATCCTGAAACCATGTCACCTGACGTCAAACAGAGTCCAAGAAAATTGATTTCCAAACAATAAGAGAGTCAATAAAGAATTTAGCCTGGAAGAACCACTACCAATATCCATGCCACTGAGCGGCTGTAGCTGTGAAGCAGCCAGACAAAACTAGATAGTTTTAGCACTTTTATCAGCGTATCAACAGGTAATTGCTACAGCCACTGGTGAGTGTGGAAAAGGAAGCATGTTAGACATTACAAAAATTGTAACTGGCTGATTATTATCATTTCTTTTGGCTGTACTGTACTGTTAACAGCAGTAGCAGTTTGGTTTTCTAACAAACTGTTTTTAAGGAGTGTGCTACATAATCAAATCAAACTGGTTTAATTCAACTTGTGGTGCAGAATGGCAGCATGTTGATTTAACAGCAATTACACAAAAAGATCCATGAAAGCAAAAAAAGGTGAAAAATTCTGCAAAGTCATTAGTTCAAGCTACAAATATGAATGCTGCAGACAGTCACATGTCACACTGCTGTGCAATAGCAAAGAACAGCGTAGCTGCTGGAGAGTGGTGAACAAGACATGAAAACTTTTATTACCTTTAAATTCCACATATGCTGCCCTACCTGCGACAAATCCAGTGCTTCATTTTTGTTTTAAATAACAGACATGCCATTCCGTATGTCTGCAGTAAAATGGACGGCGTTCTGGAATCAGACTCCCGGGAAGACAAATGTCAAGGAGCAGCGCTGACACGCTCCACTGCAGGCCAGGCGCTGACACACGACTCAGAAAAGCCTCGAGGCTCGGAGGGATGTTTGGAAAAGGAACGGGGAGAAAAAATGGTGTCGTGTTTATGTAGATGGATGGAGTGTGAATGCACAATCGCATACAAACACACACATACACACAGACTCCCACTGAAGCCACAAGTGACCTCCTTTGATTTTGCATTGATTGCATAAATAAGGCTGCCTTTTTTTGTATGTCAGTTCCATTTAATAGCTAGACTTGATATATACTGTAGGTACCTATAACAGTTAATTTGCAGTGTTAACTGTTGCAAAGCAGCTGATGGTATCTGCTTTTGAACTGATATAAGCTTCACAGAAATTGAAAGAGGCCAGTGACAGCAATCAAGTATACTCTGATGTTCAGGTTATTTAGAATAGCACTATTTTAACTAGGAAAGGATCAATCAGTTTGTAGAAAAAACTACAATAAGACAAGACAAAAGTTCCTAAAACACAACATGTAAAGCTGTTCTTCAAGCTTCCATTTATAAAAATTTGTGTTTGTTTCAACTACAGGAACAAAGCTGACTCAACGTGCACTTTTTACTTTAATGTGCTCTGGTGTCTGCTTATTCAGCTGTCCTGTGTTGCTATCTCCAGCTGACAGACTACACTCAGTTTAAAGTCCTTTGGATGCTGTATGAACTCTTAGATTTCTTTCTACAAGTCATTTTACATGCAAGGCGTGCAAAGAAAATCTGTAGTGAGTTTCTTTGCTTTGTCTCTGATCTTCTTACTGGTTAGAGCGGGTAAAGGCTCAGTTTAAAAAACATGAAATCACTCCGTGCTGTGATCAGTTTAATCTCAGTTTAACAACTTTTGAATTAGAACTGGCAGTTCTTCATAGTGTTGCAAAAATAGTGACGTTCCCTCTAGATCTGGCAACTTCTGAGGCCTCTTTAAAGATCCCCACAATTAAAAAAAAGAAATGTTGCGTCATAAGTCGACTGTTTTAATGAGAACAATTTATGTTACAACATCAAGAATGTGTAAATTATTTTGAAAAATCTAGCAACATTTAGCAACCCTTATAGCAGGCTTTAGTTTCTTAGTGTTGAAACCAAAACTAAACTCACTGAAGCAGAACAACTGAGAAACAAAGAACACCTAAAGATCTTTTGCTCTTTGTTATTCCTCATTTTTTATATTTTGCTTGGAAAATCGGAAATGGGTGCAGGGATTTAGTCTTTTGCCTTAAAAAATGTTTTTTGTAGAGTTGTAAAAAACACTGTTTGAACAATTCCAATAAGCTTGGAAGTCAAGTTTTTCAGGAATTGTTCTTCAAAAAAGGTGACAGAGTCTTTTCAGTGGTGGCTCCTAATCTTTGGAACAACTTATATCTGTCAAACTGTGTTATGTTTACAATTTGACAAATAAATGGGGACAAATAGTGAGTCTGTGCAACAGACTACAAGTAACAAAGTGCCTAAAAATAACATTTTAAATTATTTCATTGCTTAGTTGTCTCTTATGAGAAAACATTAGCTTGTCCCTTGAGATAGGCACCTTTTTTAAGTTTGAATGATTCATAGGTCAGTGTTGAGGGGCTTAACAAACAAAAAAAACATTCCTCTGAAAATATTCGGGTACAAGGACTGGACTGAAAATGAGTGAAATGAAAGGCCTTCAGAAAGCCTGGAGAACTATTGCTCAAGACCACGATTAAAAAGAAATTACGTCTGGCTCCTTGGATGCAAAATATAAAGAAATAAAGCGGTGGACCAAGACTTTTGCAGAGTACCATATATGAAGACTAAAGAACAACAGCTAATGTTAATGGTGCGTGAGGTTATCTATCACCTTCATTTACTGGCAAACTCTGGGCTTAGCAGGACACATCCCATCCTGAACCCCACCATACGCACACTTTTTCTATCCCTTTGAATAATGGCAGCCATCAAATTTAACTAAGCAGGGGGTTTAGTGAACGCCAGAAGTCTGTGAACTGAACAGCAACCCAATCAAGACTCAGCACAGATATATTAAGACCAAACTGCTGTGATTGAGCCTGTGAAATTGCTCCATCAATCCTTGCAACCTCAGTCTGTCTAATATATCCCATCTGTTCTGGGGAAGGGAGTCTGGTGTGTCTTGGCCTCATCCGTGGTATGGAGTAAGGTTTCTGCAGTTGCCTGACCTGCTGACTGCTTGTTTTGGACTTTGCATTGGTCTGTCTATGTTTATGGAGTGTCTTATCCAGCAGTCACAGCTAATGTAGAGCACAATTGATGGACACTAGTAAATCAACACTGGCTCCTATCTACAACTCTAAAACGGAGTCTGTCACGTGTCTGAGAGCAAATTTTAGTTAGTGCACCCTAAAGATTAATAGAATGTGTCGTTATTTGCTGTCTCAAAATGAAGCACAGCATTAGTTGCAGCAGTCCCAACAGATCAGCTGACCTTTACTCATGGCTCAGCTGATGTTACCTTAATACCTTAATACAAATCCATTTGGATCCAAGGACATAAGGCACGGCATTATCCTGCCTATAGTTGCGGCACATCTGCAGGCTGCTTTGCAACCCACCTCCAATGCCACAGATTAATTGATGAAACTTGAGGATATCAGAAATACAAAACAGCTGCTAACTTGCTGCTAACGACTCACTAACAGACCCTAAAGTAGCAAAAAATGTGGATAATTTTAATTTCAGGGCATAAAATTATCAAAAGGGTCTTATGTATACACTCTAACCTTTAAAGTTGAATTTTCATATCTTATACCATCGTGTTTGGCATTGATATGAATGCACTTGTATACACAGGCTACATTTCCACTATGAACCCCTCTGCTTCCCATTGTTGTTTAAGCTGCTAAAGGCTAACTCTTGATCCACCTCTGCGCTCTTTGAAGTGGAATTCATCTGTGAACAAGATGTCCAAATTAAAAATACCACAGGCTCGCCCACAGCCACATTCTGCAATGCAGGGTTTAGTGAGACGGCGATGTGTGTAAAGTGCCAAGTCAGATGCATGTGAGACGACAATAACTCAGACACACAGCTCCTGTCAGACACCGGGGGGAGTTTAAATAAAATGTAATTGCAGCTTTTCACCCAAAATGTTGTTGTACCAAGGTAAAAGTTGTTTCTCTTGAGAATAAAAGAAAAGCTGAGTCATTCTTGACCAGATTTTCTTTTACCCTGGCTTGTGGGAATTATGAGGAAACAATCCTCCTCATGATCTTATCCATGTTACACATAAAAAGAACAGCTTCAAAGTGGTGACGTGAACAGACGTTTCTCATGAACAATAATTACTTGGTGTAATTCTTCTCAGCTTTCTGCTCAATTTAATATCTGAATTCCCATTTTACAGCAAACACTGCGATGCTTCGATGAAACACGCTTTGGCCTTTAAAACAAAAAGAAAAAAAATCTCTCTCTCTCTCTCTCTCTGTATATATATGATTTTTTTTTTTAAATATGGATCCTTTGTTTTACATGGATCATTTCCTTTCCTTTTCCTTTTCCCCCCCTTCAAAACCCTATGATGCGTAGAGCATTGTAAAGCAGTGAAGCCAGAAAAATCTGAAAGATATATTATCATCTTGTGAAAAGCTTACTTATCTTTTCCTTTATATAATCATTTCTGGGTTTTATATTCCCGACTTAACTGCAGCTAGTTTCACCTTTCAAAATGGCTCACACCTTGGAACAGCGTGACCCTAACCTGCTCTCATACTAATAAACAAGCAAGTAACAGTTGCACAAGCCTCTTCAAGCTCTTTTGTCTTGCTTTGGTGTTCCAAGTAACACCACAGGCTCCTGGCGAAACGGAAACCAGTCGAGTCAGTTTCTTCCTATTTGGATCACCTGGATTGCAATTTTGACTCAGACTCAACACTCTCTCTGCATAAGACCTTTTTTTTTTTTTTTTGCCTGTGCCTCTTCTGCTTGGTCAGTTTCTTGTCCTGGTCTTCAGGTTGACTGAGTCCCCCTTTGACTCCTGACCCCTTAATCCCCTGCCAGCTGCAGCGAGGCCCCCCAAGGAAGACCTGTGACTGTGAGTGCCTGTGTGTTTCTATCAGTATGTATGTGAGAGAGGCAACAAAAGTTCTATGCAAGATATAAATGTGCACTAACATAAAGTACACATCTGTACTGATTAGCATTGTCTAAAAGATTTTTTTCTTTACTCATCATTATCGTGGATTGACATGTGCATAACATTTATCCTCTTGCATGAAAGAATTTCTGTTAAATGATAAAGAGTGTTACAAAATAACTGGCAAGACTCAACATTCATAAAAACAGCCCATTAAGTTGCTGCTAATCCACCCGAGGCTGTTATTGAATTGATTCAGTGATTTATGTTATTCACAGACATTAAGCGTCTGACTGTTGAATTTCTTGGGTAACAAGTGTAGCATCACACCTGCAGTAATGGATGTGATTCAGCCGACTTTACAGTAACTTCTGTTGATATCTTTTTCCTGTTGCACAACTCCTTTTACCCCCAAAGGGATCAATTACGCCTCTCCATTCATCAGTCAATGTTACACTCCGTCTATCTATTGGAGCCCATCCCAGCTGGCATATGACTAGAGGCAGGGTACAACCTGGACCATCCAGCCCACCCCAGTCCATCAGCAACCATTTTCACTGACATTCACACCAACGTCCAATTAACCAAAGACTATGTTTTTCTTCCATTTGTGGGAAGAAGCTGGAATACTCGTAGAGAACATGCAAACCACCATGCCACTGTGACATCTCAGTTTAGTTTCACCTAACATTTTAAAGTCAGGAATCCTGAAACTAACACCTATTAATTAGTTGGTTTGTAGCTTTTTGTTGGTACTCTCTTAACTTACACCAAATCCTGATCAACCACCTAAAGATTTTCTTTTTAATACTCTCATGCACCGATTGATTGTTGTGTTGCTACTCACAGAGCAACTCTAATGTCTTATTTAGAGTTAAGATATCAGGCTCCAAGTTAGTTGTTTTAAAAATACTAAATTTCAAACCAGATTCCTACCCAGCAAGGATGATCAGGATCTGTCTTTCAATGTGCTGCAGCTATGCTTTCAAGCCAAAATAATAAGTATTACATTGCATTGCCAGTGATGCATGGATGTCTGTACCTTGCTAAACAAGTCCGTTTTTTCTTTGTTTTTCCAACTTGACTACTAAAATGCGCTCAACACAGGAGTGAAGTCACTCCCAGTTCCAATATCTGACTTCTAAGGCAAACATTAGGTAGCGTACATTGTGACAGATCAACTAGCAGCGGAAACAGAAGGTCTACCTCACATCCTCACATTATTTCCCACTAGTTCATTCCACTTGTACTGTGCATACTTGTTATGCATAACTCAATTGTTTTCTATGATTATTATTCAGTGTATTTTGTTGTTTTTTATTCCAATCTTTAAAGCCTTTTTTTATCAATAAGTGTGAGCACCTCTATACCTCTAAAAGCAAACGTTTTTGTAGTTTGCAGCGTTGCAACTCAGTTGTGTTATAAGACAATGTAGAGCAGGAAAGGCAACAGCAAGTCAAGGTATTGCTGCTAAAGGTGCTTCTACAAGCTACTGAAACATCTTCAATCAGCTCTGTGAGACTCCTCAGAGCTGCAATTTAGAGGGCATTTAATGCAACTAAAAAACTGTTTTGTGTAACACTGATCTTAAATTCTTCTTTAAAAACCTGTATGTTAATGTGCATTATATTCTCTATTTAAAAAAAACAACTTACTCATGAATTGTGCAAATAGGCAAACGGAGATTTGCAAACAGACAAAATCAGGTCTTACCTGTCTGAAAGTAAACATGATACTGCACATGCACCTCTATGCACACATATAGAGGTCCCCTAAAGTAACGCCTCACCTAACAATAACGCAGCATTCTTTCAAAAGTCCTGTTGTGTATAACTTGTTAGACACGCATCAACTTTAGTGCACGCGGCTGTGGTGAGCAACAATGCCTGTTTGTCAAACGGCCTCTCTCCTCACCTGTTGTGCGTTTGACTTGTTGAAAATATCACAGGTCCAGACCTCTGCTCTTTGAAGTGCTTTGTGAGGCCTTGCAGTCCCCAGGCCATGTGTGTTTGTGTGTGTGTTGCGTTGTGCTGCTGAATGGGAATGAAAGGGTGTATATGTGTGCAAAGCAAGACTATGTGCCCCCAGGAGGAAAAAAACGATGGAAAGGGGTTCAGAAAGAGGGGGCTGGAAGTTGGGCTCTCTAATCTACTACACTACCCCCATCTAAAGACACACACAAACACACATATACATACGCATAGATACACACTTGCCCTCAGGTATATCTGCCACTGAAGGACAGAGTGGTGAAGTGTTATCTTAAAGGCAGATTAAGGAGCAAGTCTGAATTTGAAAGCCTTCTTTATATGAAACAGAGACTGATTCTCTCAGCTCTCAAATGGCAAGGAAAATGCTTACTTGCTTAATAGTCATTGTAATTTTTAAGCTGATTTTGCAGTTTTATTAAGGTGTCAATCTCAAGGGGAACTCGTGTTGAATACTGAGATTTTGTTCTTAAACTCCTCACACATTAAGTGCTATAACCCAAGTGGACAAATAGGTGTTTTCAGGTCATCAGAGGGTTAACTGTTGTCTCATCCTGCATTCTCCATAAAGTAACACAGACACAGTTGCTCCACTGGAGGCATCTTACATGTCCTGGTGTCTCCTGGTACCACGCAGGAATGTTACGAGGAGCCTGTATGTGTCACGCTCTTTACCTTCCTATTGAGCCGCCAGTGTTTATACAACACACTGTGAGGATGGGGTGGGTGAGCAAGGAGGGGGGGACACGCTTCATGGGTTAGTAAAAGGAGTAACAACTCCTAAACCATCCTCGGTGGTGGAAGGGGAGTAGGCAGGGTTTAAGCTCAAGGAGGGGTTCCCCTCTGGTGAGCATGTTAAGCCTCACGTTGTTATGTGTTGTTTGAGTCTTGAATTCTTCGGCTGTCAAGGAGGCTTGTAAAGATGTAACGTGACCCTTTTTTTATGTTGCTGAAAACAGAGACCAAATTTAGCAATATAGCCCAACTCCTGTCATTCAAATGAATGTTTTAGTGGATTTAGGCAAAAATTAGATGCATAACAGGCTGCAAGAAAAAAAGAGGCATCCACTTCCAGTAACTGAAACAACAGGTTTCGACAAGGTATTACGTACTGAAGTACGTGTCTCAATCTTTGTTTTTTTTTAAGTAAATTGAGTATAAGCGTATTTTTAAGCTTTTGTGTCTTTGATGATGTTGCAAATTTGCTGTCTTAAAGGTTTTGGACAAAACAATTCAAAGATGTTATTTTGCGATTGTGGAAATTGGGATACTTCAGTCATCGAGATAATAACGTGATATAAGTTGCTCTTTCCGACACTTAAATTGTTTAAATTTATCACACTAGTTAAGTTGGAAATATATGCATTCATCAACTGCTAAAATAACAAAAGAGAGCAAATCCAGAGCAGCGTAATGACCCAACTCAGCAGAATGATTTATTAGCAGACGGAGGCTTGACGTTGGACGTCCGCACCATCGGCGTAACCCTCACTTCCTTAAATGTTCCCAATTGAGCTGACAAGCAGCTCAACCCACCACACATCTGCAACAGCAGCAAGAGGGACAGATTGTGATTCCTTCCCTCTATTTTTACACTTTGTGCTCAAATACCAATGTGATGGAAACAACAGTTATAACTGAATAAAAGCGGAATGACAGCTGATGATACTGATAAAGCTTTTGGTTTAAAGCTAATATGTGAAGACATATCTACGGACATATTCCACTGTTCAACTGATAGGTTTTTTTGTAGAAAATGTAACGATTCCAGGAATGGATTTTTCAGAGAGAGGAGATATGCTTTAAAATTTCTCACATCTAATTATGAACAACGAATTAAATACACATAAACTCAGTATTGGACTTTATCTGAGATTCAGACACGTATTTCTGTGTTATTAGAGTATACTGGAACAAATTTAAGGTTAGTCAACAGAACAGCACTAATTGAACTAGATGGCAGGTAAAACTTTTCAAATGAAGTCTCTTACATTCATTTTGCCATTGCAAGGTTTCTGTTGAAAGCTTTTTGGAGTTCTAATCAGATTGAGGGTGTTTTCACACATCCGCTGTTGAGTCAGTTAAACTCGAACTCTGTTTCATTTCTACCCTTGGTGCGGTTCACTTGTGAAGATGTGAACATGGTAATGGCACTTGGGTGTGGACCAAAATGACTACCCCTGATAGGAGGTGGTATCAGTCCGGTATCAGACGAACTCCAGAGTGGTTCGTTTATGGTGAGAATTTGATCTGACCTCGCGCCAAGCCAAACACCAGGTGCACGCTGCAAGTTTGAGCTAAACGCTGCGCATTCTGGAATGCAGCAGTGTACCGCAGATGTGCAAAGTACAAAAACTGTTACAACCACAAGTAAAATGATTAAAGTTGCCCAGATAAATACAAATGTCAGGAGTAAAAATTATCCACTAGTTCAGGCTACAGCACCTTCTTCCTATACTGACTTTGTTCAGATTGGTAACTAGCTGACTAAAGTTTTTATAGGCAAAATAGTATAATTAATACAACTGAGAGTATTTACTGTCTGGTGCCTGTAATAAGGTGAAGTTTCCTCGAACACTGTGCTGTTAATATTTCCATTATTTTTTCAGCTTCTCCTGGTTTCTCAAACCTCCTCACGTGGTTTTGTAGTGACGCATTTCAGTTCACTTGGAGTTTTCTCTGTTGGAAAAACATTCAAGTTTACAAATTTATCAATTGATTTAGAACAGAGGGTAAAAAAAGGTTTGAAAAAACTCTAAAACTTAAAAAAATTGACACTGAATGTGAACAAATACTGTTACTGATTATGATACAGGCAGGGCGGTTATCACAATTTACCTTAGATTAAGTGGGACTTTCTGTTCCACATAAAAGAGAAATCCACAGAAAACATTAGTCTTACAGAAAAAAACTAAGCTGGATAACAGAGTGGGAAGAAACCAGAACAAGGGAGCAGGAAGTTGAGGCTTGACGGGAGCCTCTCTGCAATGTAAAAATGTCACATCTGCACATGTAAAACGCAGCGGACGCAGAGAAAACAAGAAAGGAATGACAGAATGGTAAAAGTGGTCAGGATGAAAACAGTAGGGAGAAACTTTTTGTTCAGGAAAGCCAAGAAAAACGGTGCCGCCAGCTCATCAAGGCTTACAAATCAACGGAAATATAAATAGCACAGTGTTGGAGGAAAGTTCACTTCATTACAAGCACTAGAAAATAAGTACTGTTTTTTGTGTCACTAATGTTGTTTGCCTATAAAAAGTCTACTCAAGTTTGGTACAGTGACCGAATTCTGACCTCAAACTAGGGGTGTGTGTGTTTGTGTGTAAGATCTAGGTGTTATTCAACTTGTGTGGATGTGAATGCATTTGCAAAGTCACATTATGGAAAGTCTAGCTGGTTATATATACCTAGAGTATATAAAAATGAATGTACCGACTATGACTTCACCCATCATTTTGTGGACTTCTATTCTGAAAGCTGAAGTTTTTGGTGTTGTCATCTTGGATTTTTGAAGGGAGATGATCAGGAGTGGGATCTGATTAAGAACTCAGTGTACAGCCATACAGTAACAAACTGCCAATCACAATCACAAGACAGTCACACCCTGCGTAACCCTGCTCTATCGCTCAAAATCATAATTCACAAAATGAACATCAGACTGCATTGACAAAGATTTGTAAACCAGCAGCTGAAACCATGAACTCGGTAAGAACGGGTTTACTGGGGTCAGAAATAAAGGGAGAAGTGGGCTCACTTCCTCACAGACTTCTGTAGAACGAGGCTGGTGGGTCGCCACCTGTTGGCCATTAGAAAGAAAGGTTCAGCTACTTTTTGGATCCACAGGCTATGTTCACTCCTTTAGCAAAGAGTCAAGGTGTTAAGGTTAGGCAAGAAGTCATTAATATTGAGGTTAGAGGAAGACTTGTGGAAATGCAAGTAAATGTAACGTCCTCTGTGTAAATGCTTACGTTTAGCCGTGAAACATCTGAGGACCACAGGGCTCACTTAAACTCCATTAAGAGAAGGGCTTTTAGCTGGTGTGGTTGATAACAAGTGAAATCTCACACACAAACACACACACACACACACACACACACACACACACACACACATCCAATCCTCTTTACCTTGTACCTCTTTACTTCATTCATGGGCTTATTAACTCCCAGATTGAGGAACTTTCCTTCATGTTCCCCCCTATTTAGTTGTCATGGTGGCTCGACCTGAACACTTATTAGCTGACCCCTGGGATTAGTCCAAACTTGAGATGGAGAGAGTTGAGGTTAAGCCTTCACCTCGAGGTGCTCACTGCAGCATCTCACCA
>VUQG01001943.1:5670-27831 GCA_015106755.1 Etia nguti | reverse complement strand
TAGGGTGGACATTAGGTAAGGCTGCACTTTTTGCAGTGATCTGGTATAGAAAACTATTCCGCGCGTATATAAAACAGGTCCGCGGCTCCGAACCGTAGTAAAGGGACCTCTGGCTAATACGTTGGGTTCTGTGTCGGGCTCGTAGCTGAAAACTAGCTTTACTGTGTTGTCTGGGTCAACTTTGCTAGCGAGAGACAGAGAGAGGCGTTGAAAGGCTGCTCCAACGGAACTTATTGTTTGGGAGGAAAACACGAACACAGTGTACAGTCGAGTCTTAATAGCTAATACTTACAACTGGGCTCGTCAGGCACTCTTTTTGGCTGCAGTGGTTATTATTATATTTACATGCTTCCATCTCCCGTTTCTGGTCGGTGACAACTCGTACTTTTCGAATCTCCTTTTGCTCCCTCCCTCGCGCTCACAGACACATAATTTTTTGAATAATAATTTTAAAAATTATTTCTTCATGTCATTATGCACAGGCCTCTTAATGCGTGGTTTTGTTTGGGTTTCCACTGGTGTGGAATTACCAAAAATAGAATGAGCATAGCCTAACATATGAAACAGGAAATCTATTTATTTCAACAAAGTAACTGTATTCTGAATATCACCTTTTTAAACGGTAACTGTAACGGAATACAGTTACTCATATTTTGTAATTTAAATACGTAACGCTGGTACATGTATTCCGTTACTCCCCAACACTGTCCACAGTCAAGTGTTAGTGGTACTATAACAAAGTAGGGGTGATTGGGAATGACAGCAACTCAGCCACGAAGTGGTAGACCGTGTAAAAACAAAGAGCGGGGTAACCGGGGGTACAGGCGCAGAGTGCACAGTGTTCGACCAGGTTCTGCAGAGTCAGCAGCTACAGACCTCCAAACTTGAGCCACAGAGCAGTGTTCTCTGGAGTGACAAATACTGTTTCTCCATCTGGCAATTTGATGGCATGTCTGGATTTGGTGGTTGGCTGCTTTTCTCGGGCGGTAGTCATGTAAGCCAGTTTCATCGTAGCGCTTGATGGTTTTTGCGACTGTTCTTGGGGACACATTTAAGTTTTAGCAATTTTCCAGACTGACTGACCTTCAGTTTTTAAAGTTGGCTCTTGAATTCTAGCCGCTGTCAAATAGACCGGTCAGCTGTGTACCAACCTAAATTTTTTTCTTATACATACATCTTCAATTACATAATTCCATATATCTTGCCTCATGTATTTGATGTCTTCAGTATTTATCTACAGTGTAGAAAGTAGTAAAAATAAAGAAAAACCATTAAATGAGAAGGTGTGTTCAAAATTTGACTGGTAGTGTATATTACATTAAATATTTTGGACGTAATATTATTAATACTGTAGTAATAGAGTTGTATTATAATAAAGTGTAAAATATTAAGTCTTCATTTTGTTTTTTGTAATTATTCTTTGTTTTGTTTTTTTTCCTTTGGTCCTCCAGGTCTAGAGATGACTTTTACTAATATGTTTTGACATGTCTGGTGAGCTATAACAGAAACACTCAATTTTCCAATAAAGTTAACAAAAACTTGGTTTTTAAATTGTTTGCTTAATAATGTACCCAAATATTTGCCACAGACTGCCTTTAGCAGTAATCTGTCAACCCAGTACCACGGCAAAACGTGGTAGATTAGGTCTGTAATCTTCTTTTTTATTCTATTTGAAACTTGTAATTGTTTTTCTGCATTCTTTCCAAATGGCAACACCATTGTGGAACACTGTTTCCTTATAAAAGCTCAAACAGGGTGATTAAAGGCTGGTAGACACTCTTCCTCTCTATAAATTCAAATTCAGTAACTGCTGACTGACCCACAGACTGTCTCTTTAATAAACCCTCAGATTCGGCTCTGGTGCAAGGCTCGGCAATCTCCTTTTCTTTTTGTCTTTCTCTAATTAGTCACATATTAGAAATGCAGTGAGAAACAATCTAATTAAGAGGTGCCTGACTCAATTTGCTTGTAGAAAGTTCAGGAATAAGAGGCGGTGAGAGAGAGAGGGTGAAACACAAGGGAGAGTTGAAGTGGTGTGAGGGAACCTAATCTCAGCCATCTATCTCTTCTTCTCTAAACCAATTAATGAATCTCACAGCACAGACATGCAAAGGATGGGCATACGTGAGAAGCGCCAACCTGTCATGTCTGTTTATTGCATACAGCTCTGTGTATGTTCATACTTGCAGAGAACTGAAACCTACTGTGACTTACCTTGTTGCAATGAAAGCAGTGATTAATCAGTACAAGTATGTATTGAAGTAATGTAGTAATGTATTAAGATTAAGTCATTTATCTTAATCTTATTTATCTGGGTAATTTGACTTAATATCTCTAACTGACTTTAGTTTGGCAAAAGTTTAGAATTTGGCACACTGATCAGGAACAGCAACCTAAAACTCTACTAATGACACCAGTACTCATAGTTTAAGGTGCATTTATACACACAACTTTTAAACCATATGTCCCACTTGCAGAAATTGACCACACCACTGGATTTCTTGGACCAAGCAACATTCAAAACAACTCATTATGTTATGGATTTTTGATTTTTTAATGTGTTCATCAATTTAAATCAGCTGTCTTATAGGGAATTGGGGTCATATCTCAAACCTGAACTGGCCAACACATTTTTAAGAAACATTATTAGAAGGAATAAGAAGAAAATGTTTCTTCCTAACAATTATTTCTGTTTGCCTTAAAGATACAGTCATCCTTTTTTCTTTTTTTTTAGGAGAAGGCACTGGTTTGTGGAAGCTGATATGTTGCCTACACTCACTCCAGATGTTGTTTGTCCTGCAGCAGCCACCATAGCTAGGATTGCACAGTTGAATTGGAAGTGGTAACAAAGCAGAATTCATTTAACAGCCATCTACAGTCTACTTAGATCCAGCGGTGTAAATTTACACAGTGTAACTTTAAAGCACATCAATTCTTGTCTGTAGCAATGCTGCTAAAACATGTCAAGCTGTGACATAAACGCTCAAGCCCCGATTCTGGACGGCAATTGCAAGGTTAAATCTTTCATGGGCACTCATTTATTTGTAGTCTTTTATGTTAGTAGTCTTTGGCATTTACAGCAAATTGAAATTGTTGGTAAAGCCACACAACACTAGGTTAGGTTGTATGTAGGTGATTGTTTAGCAAACTGATACTGTTTTGTTTTCTGCACCTCCTGAATTCAGATCAGTTAAAAAGGTTTGTGTTAATAGTTTAGACACTAAACACTTACTATTTCTTTGCAGATATTCTTTCATTTGAAAGGTGCTAGCATGTTACAGAGATATGGTAAAATGATGAGGCAAAATTATGGTTACTGCAAGGTTAGTAATAGGTTAAAAAAAACAAACAAGTACTTTCTACAGTTTCTACATTGCACTTATGGATTTTGTATCTCAAATGTCAAAGTAAAAATATCGGCGTTATCTCAAAATAAAAACAAACAAACAAAACAAAAACTTGTACAATGGAATTGTCTCCAACCTCGTTTAAGGGTTCATGGTTATTGACCCATGTTGCAGTTCCACCACTGATGTTAGAAAATTACTTTCAAATAATGTTTAGATATTTGTTGATCTTCAACTACAGTATCATGTCAAAAAAAATGCAGAGAGACTTAAAAGATATTAATATAATTTGGAGTTTCTTTATCTAGAGCAGTGGTTCTCAAAGTGTGTGGCGCGTCCTACTGGTGGGGCGCAGAGTTCTGACAGGTGGGGCGTAAGTTACCTGGCAGAAAAGTTATGCGGAACTAATGTTTAACATCGGAATCACTTTTACGGCGGAACAAAGAAATTCGCAGCAGTGGCGTTAATAATATGCGCATCCGCTGCATCCGCTGAAAAGCTGCAGCCGCGTGTGTAAGTCGACAGCCGCAGTAAATCAATGTGCACCGGTAATGAAAAGTGCGAACATGTGGTCAGGTCTGTCGTGCATCGTTTACAGTGGTGCCGAAACCCAGGATTGGGGCACGAGAGACCCGACCACATGTTCGCACTTTTCAGTACACTTCTTTATTGCGGCTGTCGACTTAAACACATGGCTACAGCCTACACACATCTGTTTTAAGCTGGCGAGGCGTGATTGGGGATGCCGCTCAGGTGCGTCTGCCTTCACGTCACAGCTCTGCAGTCAAAAACAGGCTCACTGCAGCCACTAAGACTGAATAGTATTAAACTCTCACTAAATTATATATTTTTCATCTCTTTTCACAAGTTTCTGGATTTCTTTTTTTATGAGACTAAGACTGAACTTTATTTTTCCATGTTTGGCAATGTTCACATTCTGTTTAGCTTTTTGCTTTTTTGAAGAAGTGCTGCAGACTAATGAAACAGTCCAGAGATAAACGTTAAAAATAGTTGTTTGAAATGAAAGTTGTTTGTTTAAAACAAAAATTACAGAAGGATTCATTGTGAATGAGTTTATTATCTAAATGAAGTTGTAGCTAGGCTTTTCTGTCAATGTTTTGTGTAGATGGGGCGTGAAAATATTTCTTCCTGCCATGTGGGAAAGGATGTAAAAACTTTGAGAACCACTGACCTAGAGGAACTCAGAGGAAAATATTTGTACAGGAAATGACTGAAGGTGCAATATCCTTGTGCAGTGACAGAAAAAGGATAATATTTATGGCAAAGATTTTGAATGTAAACTATACACAAATTCAGTACATGACCAGCCATTTCAAAAATGTCATTCTGAAATATGTTTTTTTCATAATTCACAAAATCCTAATACGAGGATGTATTTCAACAACAATTAAGCTGTTAATGTGTTATTATTTGTTTTTGGGTTTTTTTTGTTTCTTTTTTTGTTCATTCCAAGTATGATCTGAGCTGGCAAGCTTGGTTCATTTTTGCCCATACTTTCTTCCATTCCCAGAGATAGTCCAACAAAGGAAAAGGTAATGAATGGACTTTCTGAAGGTCACTGCACTGCCCACTAATGGGTAAAGCACTCCCTATGGTACCACTGAATAAGACCCTGTTCTAGAACGGTGATTTCCTACAATAAAGCAAAAATTAGATGGAATCCTGCAGCAGCCCAGAACAAAGGAAGCTATAGGTAGAATATCTGCAGCATCATTATATTTTAGTAATAGGCTGTTAAACTAAGTTCTACTTCTGGAGCAGTACACGTCATATAAATATGTACAATCATAGTAACTCTTTAAATTTCCCTGATCCTAAAATTCTCCAATAACAATTAACATCTGTATTGGGAGGTAAAAAGTGTTTCCAGTGATTTCAATGATCTCCAAGGTTAAAGTCAGTCAAAATCTGAATGGAACACACATTGTAATCCATAACACCTTGTGGATCGCCAATCCAAAATAATTTGCCATCTGCGTAAAGAGCCAAAGGCATATGGCACACAGTACCAAAACACTCTGTCCAGAATATAGCCAAATAATTACAAAATGCCACATAAAGCCAAAAAAAAGAGAGAATGAGAAAAAAGAAGGGAATCTTTATCATAATAAATGTACTTAGTATGTCAGTTGTGTTTTATTTCATTTTAAATTAATCATATTTTCCTGGCAAACCATTTCCAGTTTATCTTGTACACCCAGATAGAACTGTTTGAATATTTATGTATTAAATTCATGGAGGCTATCTTAGCTTTATTTATTTATTTTTATTTATTAAACCTTTTAATTAAACTTTTTGATTGAGGCCGCACACAAAATTTACCAGGATTAACAGATAATTCAGAAATAAAATAAATAACCCTTTTAGAATGTGATCATACTAACAGAAGATAGCAGACATTAGAACAGATAATGTAATTATTTAATTTCATTAACTGCAATTCTTTACTTATTCCTAAGTAATCAGATTATTTTGACACATTACAGAGTAATGGAAGCCGGGGGACCTCCTCTGACCTTCACCCAGTCCACAAAGCACCAGACCCCTATGGCCCCCCATGTGGGTGGTGGACCCACAGGAGGACGGACCTATGTAGTTTCCTTAGTCTGAGAACAGCAAGGCCCCATAGGTTAAGGTCGCCCTCAAGCTTCTACCCCAGGTCAGGGTCCAGGGTAGGACACCGGTTACCCTGTGCCAGGCAGGGAACACAGTACCCTTGATCTTCCAAGGGTTGGGCAGCTGGACGCAACCACTTAAGAGTAGACCTGCTGCTCCTCTACATCGACAGTAGCCAGCTGAGGTCAACTGACTGGATGCCTCTTAGGTGAGGCATTCCGGGCATCTCCTACTCTGAGAAGGGGATAGACCCATGACTCGCTGGACACTATATAACTCTCATCTTGGCTTGTGAACGAGTCAGTTTCCACTTGGATGAGCTCTAAGAGGTGGCCGGGTTGAGGAAGTCTGAGCTTCTCTGTTCAGCCTGCTGGCCCCGTGACCTGAACCCGGATGGATGGATGGCTAGATGGATGGGGTATTTTCTCCCTGCATTGCAGTTGCATTTTTTTTTTGTTGTTGTTGTAATGAACAGAGACAATAGAGTGGACTGTTATGGTTTTACTCAGCTGATTTGCCACCTTACTTCATTAACAATACATTTAACGATTTTTATCTGATGGTTTGAAAATCCCTGGAGTGAACAACAGCTCCATGCTACACTGCCCTTAAGAATATTCCCACATGTACAGGCTATTTTTGTAGCATGTGCAAAATTTAGTCTTCATCTCAAAAATCCTCACATTGAAGTTGAGGCTTCAGGTACAGTATAATTTGTCTACTTTTAAATGTCTCTACTGCATTTTAGCATAAACACTCCATTTCCATGGCTTTAAATGGCAGTGCCAAATGATAATCATTTTTGTGGCACTTACATTCCTGCATTCATTATTTGTGAGTAGAGACGTTGTGAATATCTTGGAGTATATTTTGCAAGTTGCCATTACGTTTCACAGGCATGGCAGGCTGAGTTGAGGGCAGAGATAACAAAAAGCAACCCGAGTACAGTTGCATAACCCACAGGCACTGACAAAAGGTGAGGAATTCATATCAAGCATCTTTCAACTACATTTGTGACAAAAATCTCCATCTGTTGCTGAAGTTTTAAAAACAGAATTTTTTTACATCTCGTCTCCATTTACTAACTTCTAAATGCATTTATCTAGAGTTTTACTAGAAATATTTAAAATTATAATCATTCCATTAATTTTTACTGCAGATGAATAGATGATAACATCTCTTTGCAGATATTTCACCGGTATTGACTTTTAAACTACAAAATAATTTAGCTTGTAGATCTGCTTTGAGTTTTGAGTCTGAGGCAGCCATGTTACATCTAAGCAAACTATGCCACTCAAGAAAAGGTTGAAGGCAGCTCTGGCAAGCGAAAACTGGGTGGGAACAGCTTGTGTTTTGGAGACAGCAAGCAGGAGGGTTAGCATAGGAGGAGAGCTCCGGGGTTTGATAAATGAGGCTGCATGGCGGCTGCAGTACTAAACTGCTTCCCTGCTCAGCTGCGGTGACAATGTGATTAATATTTGCACGGCATTAAGCTAATTTATCATGGCCATGTGCAAGCCAATGGGAGAACAGACTGTCACATGGATGCCTGGTCTAAGAGAGGAGAAAAGGTTTGGAAATGTGCAGCAATTACTTCAAGCCAAAATAAACAAATAAATGCAGAAAATGTATATTAGGGAAAGGTGAGTCTGCCAAGTAGGCAGTTTAAGAAAAGCAGAGAGCAAGAGTGAATTTTGCTGAATGTCAGCACTGACTTTGTTTGATAAACATGTGCTATGTATCTGATGTAACTATCCACTACTTACAGGGAAAATGTATCCTACATGACTGCACGTGACTGTGTTTTCTGATGACATTATCGCAGACCTGCCTCTGCACTTGTCAGAGGAAGTCGGTGAGATTTTTATGATTCAATTTTTGTTTGCGGAACATTGGCAAGAAGTAAATGCAATAATTCAGTAAAGCAAGCTTTACAGTTTTTGCTCTTTCATTTGGCTTTCTGGTCCTGTGGTATAAATTACCATTTAGATTATTTCTCCCTATCCTTTTATATCCATAAGGTGGTGGTGTGTGGTGACTTTTGCCTAAACTTAGTGCACTTGGTCAAAAAAGTGATTACTCATAGATGCTAATCTGAAAATGCCAGCTGAGCCAGCACGTTTAACTGGACTGTTTGATTAAACCAGAGATGGCAGGATTTGACATCCTCTCTCCATCATTAAAGCTTTCCTGATTAACATCCTAAAGGGATTATTAAGTTTCTTATGTTGGCCAACATGTAAGAGAAAGCTTGCATGTTAAGGTGATCAATTACAGAGCATTAGCAACAGGTAGCATTATCATTACTTGCTAACACTAGCATTTCTTTCTACACAATGTGCAGATCGTAATGGATCTCACACAACACGACTCAGCAGAGCCAGTGGCAGCTTCTCTAACACACTAATCTGCCATCAGCTTTCCATCAAAGACCAAGAGTTAAAAAATGTGCAAACAGCAAGAAAAAACTGCCGGTCTCTCAGCTTGATAAACAAACCTTGTTTAAGGGGATGAGTCAAATAGGGTTAAGTCTACTTCTAGAGACAGTAATTAATAACTGTTGCAAAAGATGGCATTAATTTAGACGATGGTGCAAACAGTTAATTCAAAGCTTTTGGGATAGAACGCTGTTTGAGATGGAAGGAGAAAGATCACTTTCACTTTGATTTAAATCAGTGTCTATTTTTAGATTTCACTGGGCAAGTACTGCTTTCCTTGCTCACCTTGATATGACCTCAATGCCATAAGGACACACTAGCTGTATGATGTGCTACAAATAAGCAGTAGACAATATACAACCTCTTCGTGATAGGCAAATACTATGTTATATGTTTGGTAAATTACAAAAAGTGGGCTTTGTTCAAACAAAGACTTTAAAAATGTTATTTTTTTAAGTAGTCAATACATAGTAAAGATTATGGAAAGGTCATTGTTAGAAAACAAAGTTGACTATGACAATGTTTTAAATCTTACAGGCACAATGGGTTTCCGTGTTGATATCTGTCTTGATTCGACTAATCCATTTACCCCAACTTCCTCCAATTTTAAACTTTGTAGTGCTATAAAAATGTCACCTTACTTATTTTGCTCATATCATAACTTTAACTTACGGACTGATCAGTGTCACTTAAACATAAAAATATACTCCATGTTATTCTGATTGTATTGTTAGGTCATAATTAGCTGCACAACACACATGACAGCAGATTTGTTCCATAATTCAGCATTGCTACTCTCATTAACCTTGTTTGCTCCCAGCCACAGATAGCAGACATATAAAGCTAGCAACTAGTTGGTGAAGAAAATGCATTGCCATAAAACCTAAAGCAGTCAAAGAGTAAGATATTTCTTAGATGCTTGAGAAAATCAAAACAGGGCTGAAAGCAGGTGTGCCTATCAGAAAGTCACAGACAAAGATCCATCAAGTCGATGATGTTGTTTGTTGTCTGCTGGCAACACCATCTTTGAGATCATATTTATTTGTTAGTAATTTCAAATGGCAAGCATATTTTGAAAGAAATCATAGCGTTAAATATCACTTAATAGAAAGACAGTGGGTTATGTCATTATGAAGCACTGATGCTTCCTTGTGGCTTCTCAATCTTTACAACTCGGGTTTCCGAATCTTTTGCCACAGTCCCACGACACTCTGCTCCAAACTACATTAAATGTGCAAAGTGCTTGTGCTGTTTTCTATACTATAAAACTCCTATAAATGTTCAGTTTTTTTCCTTCTTTTAAGTGAATTAAAACTTTCTCGTATTCAAGGTTATTGTTGTTGTTGTTATGGGTAATATTAGTAGTATTTTAGATGTTATAATAAGACAATTATCAATTATCTTGGTTCACTACGTGCCAAAAACAAATGCATTAATCAGTACAAATCAAATACTGTGCTCTCTGCACATCCCTACTTTTTACTATTCTATGTCTCGCTTCTCTGCCGCAGTAGGACAGACTAGCCAGGCGGCTGCCACTTGGCAGGGAATCTGTTGCCATGGTCTGTAGCCAGTATTAAGATGCTACTGCTGTCAAGGGTCCCTGGAAGAGAAACCAATAGTCAGGGCATAACCTACCCTCTAAGACTGTTGCCTTGTTTAGGAAAGTAATCTACCCCCAAGCTGCTGCCTCATTCTACACACGATACATCATTGACAAACACTGGCACAGCAGTATTCACAGCAGTCACACTCAGCCTCCCTGCTGCTTAGCATCACTCTGCTTGGCCTTGCAGTTTGGAATATTGTACTCTGCCTTTAGATAGACCAAGGAAAGAAGTCAGAAAGAGAGGTGTTGCACATACATAGGTTTACCCCACTGGTTTGAACCTGTATTATGATAATAGTTTATTCAAGCCACATCTCATTTTCACTTTATGGTCACTGGAGTACTTCTGAGTGATACTGAGCTCTTCTGCAACTGTTTTCTCCCATCAGTGAATCCACTTAATGCCTCAGGTTCAAACTGTGGTTATTTCAGAGAGAAAAAAAAGAGTACATGACTGTGTTTTAGATTGTTTAAAAAAAGAAACCTGCAGTTATCTGCAACAGTATCAACTACAATTAATCCATTATTTAAATGCCATCTTGTTTTGGTTTACTAATATGACAGAGATGATATCATATAAAAGCTATGCTATGTTGATAGCATATCAACAGAAATTACAAGTGTAACATGTGCTATGGTTTATGGAGTACTGAAGCATATTTCTTCTCTGTCTTCTCCTTCTTCTGGTGGATGTAATTTATGCTCCGTGTCCAGCATGTCATGGTAGAAATGATAGACTCTATGCCTTAGACATATATTTTTTTATGGGATTTTTTGAATCAGCGAAGCAAATTTGTTTTCTTTAGCTATCTATAATTGGGATAAATGCACATAGGACCAGTAGAATTTTTATGTAACATTTTTCATCACCTAATGTGCACACTGGCCATATCTTCCATTTATTTAAACACATAACATGTGCCAGGGGCTACAACTGAGGGGGGCAACAGAGAATGTGGAAGGAAGAGTTTGAATCTGCTGCACTTTTACTTTTCTTTTACTTTTCTTCTTTTTTCTCCTAAATAAAAACAAAAAAGAAAACTACAATCCCTTTGAAAGTAAAACCCTTACTTTCCAAACTCACTGAGAATAACTGAGCACAAAAAGGGAACTCTTCCAGCACTCATTTTTAGTCAGCTTGTGGCTTTGAAGCACTTTAATGTGCACACTGTTTGTCTTCTAGCTTGTGCACTGTTGAATAATGAGCAGCGGTAATACAAAATTGGCCAAACACCAAGAACTGGAAAGGTGTGGTGTAGAACTGCTCATGAAAATGAACATTTTATTGCTGACCAAAAACTCTGGTTTGGCCATTTAGCAGCAACTAACCATTCAAATGAGTCAACAAGCAGATGTACAAGTCACTGCACTACACCCGTGCATGGAAAGAAAGTGTTTTTTTGCAATTTCCAGTTTATACGGACATCCTTTTTTACATCAAGCATGTGAAAAAAATGTTTTTTTAACAGAAATCTTTGATGTCAGACAGCCAGCTTATTTATATCATGCTGTGTGACCAGGAAGACAGAATATATGAAAGTTAACACAGCAGAATAAGGCGGATGTGCCCTGCATTTGTGTAGAACAGGGTCATTGAACAACTTTTCTTTCCGTTTTCCATCTCTATCTATTTTGGCTAGACACAAATAAAGCCAAATGACTTATATTTACGTTACCCTATATTCATCATAAAATTAATAAATTAAAGATGACTCAACAGTGTATCCAGTTTTGTTTTTTGTTTGCTTTTTGTTTTTCTGTTTTTGTTTTAATTTGAATGTAAGTAATAGACACTTAAAAAATGTGTGTATGTATAAAAAGGAGTATTATTACTATATTGGAATAACATTAGAATATTAAGTGTTACAGTTATTAGGCTATTTATTGCTTGCATAATTAACCTGTTTCGCTATTTGTAAATAGTGAGTTTCTTAACAGATGAGCTCTAGTAGAAAGTAAACTTCATGTGAAATTGATGTGAAATGTGAACCTTTCAACTGGGATATAAATGTATCTACACTTGTCATGGCAGAATATTAGTTACTATTACCCAAACTGAAGCAGGTTATGTTGTTACTATCATATAGATAAAGATATCATCTTATCTTTATGGTTTTAACAACCATAAACAAAATTCTACTCAACTCTATTCAAAATCTTCAAATCTGTATACAGGAGATTACCTAGCTCAGTTGTTTCTTTACTACAATCAGGCAAATATACAGCAAGATGCACATCAACAACTACAGCAACAGTCTCCTGAGAACAGGGCCCGCGGGGCAGGGACAGCTTTGTCTCTGGTGTAGTGACGATACGTTGACAAAGATGCAGGCGCTGTCAGGGGTTTTTGCGCATGCATCACTTGTGACCTTTGGCAAGAAAAGAATATATATATATATAAAAGAGAATATATATATATATATATTATATGTTCTTAGAATCAAGAAATATTACATGCTATGTCACATCCAATGGGGTTAAGAGGTGGCTGACAAACTGCAACAGATGGACATTGGCTGGCATCTGAATAGCTGCAATTCAAGATCTAAAATCAGCACCAAAAAACTGAGTTGTTGACAACTGTGGCCACAGACCTCATCTCTCTGTCTGCAGTCTGGAACAGTTTCATTGCCGCAGTTGTCAAAGAAACAGCATTGAGGCCATTCACCCTCACATTCATTGGCTTCTAATCAAGTGCGCTACGTCCTGGCAGACACATTTCAAGACAATGCCAGTTGATAATAAGACCAGGAGAACCTAAAGGCTGGTTTTTGAAGCCAATATCGCTTCGACATCAGGAATCAACAGTACTGTATTTTGCATCTAATTTGCATTAGCACTGCAGCAGACACTGCAGCCCATGCATTGTAATGTCAACCTGTGTCAGCAAGTAGTTTCACCAAACTCCGTCAGTTAGATTAATAATGGATGCAAAAGGGAGACATTATTCTTCTTTGAGTGGAAAAGTGGTGCAAAAGCAATGTGCCAAGATGTCTGCAGCTAAACACTTGAGCAGAATACACTGTAAATGCTGTCTAAACCTGCACTCAGCATAATCTGCAAAGGCCTATTTGTATAAAAGTGTGTACTCAACATGTGCTTCCCTTATGTTTTCACACTAGAGCCATTAATTTGTTTTCATCCCGGCTTTTGGGACATCAAGGTGTTTCAGTTCTTTTGGTGGAAAATTCTATTTGCAAACAATTATGTTCTGTATTATGTAGTTCAAAACATAATCACTGCCACTTTATGCTCTACATTCCCTCTGAGTTTGTACTTGTAACAAAACATATGCTATTTGCTAGGTGCTTTTATCTGAAGTGCCTTAAAGCATCATGGATGCTTTCATTGTCTGTACAGGTGCCATTAACCTTGGAATTGTTAGTGACATGCACGACAAATCTGAAGCATGCTGTGTGTGCAAAACAGTCTAACATCGCGCTGACGCTCTGATTGTGCTATGATGTCGTGGTTACGAGCGCTACTGTAATACTGAGACAGCACCTACATATCAGCAGTTTTACAAATATGACCACAAGAATTTGACTCATACCCGATTCTTGTACTGTTTTCTTGTAGTGAGGATTTCTCTTTAAAATTAAATGAGGGTCTAACTCATATTTTAGCCCTTGACATTCTTTCTAGTTCATCTTTATCAGTGGGATAGAAGTGTAATGTGCCTTGTGCAAACTGGCGCAAAGTAAATAAAATGAAATGCAGCTCAGCTGAATGAGCATATGCACATATTTAAATATTGTGTTTGGTTTCCTTTTTTCCTAGAAGGGTAAAATTGGCCCTTGACAAACTCCTACAAGGGTCATGAAATATAAGTAACCATTTTAACTCTCACATTTTCCATGGGTTTTCTTCTATGAGAGAAGTGTTATGCTGTTCCAGGCTCTGACAGTGCTGACTACAAATGCTGTTTATTGGAAGTAATCCTGGGGATGGTGCAGGAGCTGGGTTCATGCTGCGGACTGTGTGAGGCTGATATGGACTGAGAGGGAACATCACAAGTCCCTGAGCTGGGCTGCTCTGTCACCCGGCGATCCCTGCGGCTCGCCCTAGGGCCCGTTGGCAAAGAAAGTTCCCAGAGCTTTCCACCTGCAATGTCACGTTGATTACACAGCGGGATAAGCAAAAAGGAGGTTACTGATCACGTTTGCCTCCTCGCTGGGTGTCTTGCCATCTCCGATTCCCTTACTTTTTTATTTTTATTTTTTGTGAGCCTCTCAAATCCGAACTTCACAACAGAAAACAGGTGGGAAGGGGTCAGTTCTCTCGATTCCAATTGCCCACAAGGCTTAACACATCTGTCAGAACCTGCCAGGGACAGCTGAAATACAAAAAAAAAGGTTTCCATGACAACAGCTCTGCCACTTTGCCATCTGTGTCCTATGGGAGAGAAGGAGGCAACGCCTTTCTCACCGCCGTCAGGGTCTTTTCTCACCTCTTTGTTCAGGAGAAATTGTCCCACTAGAGCCCACTAATGGATTGAGGTAATTTCACTAAATTTGCCTGATGCTAGCAGAAACAAATAGAAGATGTTATATCCTGGGGTGGGATTTTTTTAATTAATTAATTTATTTACCATGTTTATGGAACCCTTTGGTTACTTGTAGCACTGTTAATGGCCTGTTTCTAAAGTTGTCCTTTTTTTTTGACCTCCTCAAAAGATCTGTTGTGCCAATTTTGACCTCCTGGAAAGATTTGCTGTGCCAATTTGAAGTGAACAGAAGCAGCCTCTGTCATTATGGATCCTTGTTATCCAAGTTCAACAGGAAAAGAAACAACAGTCTTCTCAACAAGCTGCAAGTAGACAGTGGTCTTTTCTCTTCAAGCTGACACACCGGTAAGCTTCTGGATGAGAGCTAAGGAAGAATGCCTGGCACTACTGTGCTTGGGTGATCTAAGAGCAGTCTCTTGTGCTGTATATTTCTTCCTCTAATTGGTTCAACCCCCATGCTTAGGCTCACAGTGTCTTTACTTCTCCTATTGGGGGGACCAGAGGCTGGGCAGGACAGTTGTTGATGGAGGGAGGGGTTGGACAGCTGGGGGATTGCGGGGGTGGATTCGGGAACATCCAGAGGGCATAATTACCAGCAAATCTGTGCGTACACGCTATCACAGTATTGATGGGTTTTGTGGAGTACTATTTGTTATTGGGTGGGAAGGGCTGGCGCACCCTCATTAACACTTCTCACCTCTGGAACAGAAAGCAGCGGAAGTAAACAAGTAAAAAGAAGAAAGAGTTACTATTTTCTCACAGACAAACACACAAAGAACAGAGTGCCTGCATGCACACAGCACTACACAAATGTACAGCGAGACACATATAAGGTTTTGCAGTTTTAAATTATTATGGATTTTAAAATTAAATGAAATGAAAATGAGATTTGGACCTGATTTTTTGGGGGGGGGGTTGCCCTCCCTTCATTACACCTTTTATATTTCAACATGTATTATGAGTTCTACTGATAAACTTTAGTATATTTTACTTGATGTTCAACTTAAACTTTAAGCTAAGCACCATAGCTGATTGGTGGATGTTCTCAAAGCAGCGACTCAATGATAAATGAACCCCATACTTAGCGCGTTTCTGTCAACATGATGAAGGCAAAGTTCTGATGAACAATTTAAAGACTTGCTGTGTAATGCTTTTTTATGCTAAGATACAATAAACTGAAACTTTCCACTGACTTATATGTTCTGAAAGCATTCACAGTCTTGCTTATTCTTATTTTCTCCACTTTAGATGACAGAAGCTCTTTTTCTTGCGTCTGAGTCAAACATCCTTCTCCCTGTGGTCAGTGATAGCGTGCTTAAGCTTTCTCTCATGCGTCTTCCTTCTGCTGCCTCAGCGTGTTTATTGTTTTTGTGAATACAGAAATAACAACAATGGAAACAGACAGCAGACCATTGTTCATTTTTATTAATACTTCCATTTTTTCTCTTCTACTTGTTATTTTACCCAATTGTATTTTCTTTTTTTAGGGCTCGGGGGCGTCGGTGGGGAGCAAGTTATGATTTTTATGCCCACTGTCAACTGTGCTGAAAACTAAGACCAGTCTTTTGGGTCGCTACTTATTCAGTATGTGACCTGGATTTTATTAAAAAAAAAAACACTCTGACCTTTCTGTGGAGCTGCAGGACCACTGAGCTTTACGTACAGCATTTAATAAAACAACAGAGTTGCTTAAAAACGTGTATTTGATTCATGTTTTTGCTCAGAATGTGGACTTTCTTGCAAGTCTAGTTTTTGATTGCTCTTTTGTTTTGCAGTTTATGCATGCCTAAGTAGGATTAAATAATGAGATTTGATATTTACCCATTTCTTTTCCTATACTCGCTGACTGTAAACTAACAATAGAAACTGTGGTGGGAAGGGCAGTATAAGCTGCTACAGCATACCACATAAAAATCTTAAGAGGGTGAAGCAACCAAAAGAATTGAGCTCTAAATCTTTGGTGATAGTCCAAAAAGTCATTTTTAGAACCCTACTGCCTTTATATCATATATATGTGTCTTCTTCCTGTACCTAATCTCCAAAGTTTAAATTGCTTTATTTTTTTTTTATGTTCCTGGAAGATTGTTCTGGAGGAAAAACACAACTTTTCACTCTTTCCTTGAATATTACTTTGTTTCACATTCCTCTACACACAATTTAATATAGCACATATAACTGTGCTTTTGATCCTTGAGTATCTTGTTATTGATCACTTTATATTTTCTATATATGACTTCCAATAACAGAAAAATGTACAGTTTCTGTATCTGCTGTCATCTGTGAATTTTAAAATTCTTTGTTCCATGTGTAAAGTTGGGTTATGCTCTTCCTGTGCCTTTATGTTGCAAAATACTCATTTGTCCACTGTTGTTAGTAATGAACCTGTGTCGTTCTTTGCTGTTTCCTCATGACATGACAAGCTTGAATTATCTGGCAGCGAGTGAAATACTAGGGTGGCTGAAGATGTGAGTGATTTAAGGAAGTGTGTCGTTCAAGCAATTAGTTTTGCACTGTACTCCAGAGGGACTGCATACATGGAACCGTCAGGCTCAGAGGCTGCAATTAACATCTTGTGACTTGATGTTCTCTTATCTATTTTTAATAAACCCGCTACAAAAATGAGTATTGTGCTTCCTTAACTAACGCCTAGTGCAGTGACATAGCTGTTATTATATGTCTCAGTGGACCAAAAGAGTTCACCTAAGATTTGTTGTTTAATTGTGCGTCTTTTGGATCCCTTTCAAAGCCAGAGAATGTTTGGACTGTTTTTGAAACAACCTACATTTAACTTCTCAAAGCTTGTTTGGCATGAGATTAGATGAGACCATATCTAATTATCTATCTGGAGTTTCACAAAACATTCATAATGCTGACTGAATTCGCTCGAATACAAGAGCAGAACAATGTAGAATACATTTGCAAACAATTATGTGGAATATGACAGTAGCTGCCCACATTAGTGGATATTGAACAGCTAGCTCTCGCTCACTAATGAAATCTCCATCTGCAGGTTTCATTGTGGTACCATGCGACTGATACAAATGGCAGCATGGGGACATCCCTGACCCCCATCTGATTCTATCAAACTGTTATCAGCCCCACTGGTGTATTTCTAGACGAAGGACACAGTAAGAGGCTGAGCACTGTCATTGATTAGGTGCTTCTGACTGAAAATGCAATTAGTGGATGGATACAACTTCGTTGGTGGTTATCACAAGGCATACTTCAGCACATTCGGATGTCTAAATCTCAATACACGCATTAATGATTATTTCTAACTTACTCAAATCCAAATCCAGGGATTTATGATTACACAACTGACAAAAATTACCTTCAAGTGTTTAATTAATTTGCTAATTAAGTGACAGATGAAACTACAGTGCCTTGAAAAGATGTTTGCCCTCTTCCTGAAATCTGATTTTTTTTTTTGCATGTTTGTCACACTTAAATGTTTCCGATCATCAAACAAATTTTTATGTTAGACCTCGACAGGACAAGACTCAGCTGTACATCTGCAGCTAAAGGTCAAAGGTCACTCTTTCGAGGATACCAATGTTCACATTGTGGACAGAGAAGACAGATGGTTTGAAAGAGGAGTGAAAGAGGCCATCTATGTCCACTGTGAACGACCATGTTTGAACAGAGTGGGTGGCTTACGACACCAACTGTCTGCCACCTACAATCATGTTTTGAGATCCCTTCCCAGGCACCTTAAGGCCCACTCACGTCTTGCGTTAGTTGATCTCAATAAGTTACATGATAGGGTGAGGCAAGGTCTCACAATGGTTTCATCTGAAACCTCTGCTGATAATGATTCACACCTTTTTCACACTTTGGCTCATGTGATGAGGCACATGATCAGTAGTGGGTCAACGACCCTCTTAAGGAAAAACTCAAAACCCGGGACTCTCCACCATTTGTTCTGAAGTGATGAGAGGTGAAATGTCTTCCAGAAACTTAAGAAAGTGCATTGGCTTTCTTTCCAAGCTCCTTAGGGAGTTCACACTTGAAAAATCCTTAAATGAATGCCAAATGGCTGAATTAAAGCAATTCTGCAAAGAACAATGCGTAAAATTTCTCCACAGAAATGTGAAACACTCATTGCCAGTTATCGCAAATGCTTGGCTACAGTTCCTGCGCCACGGGTGGCACAACCAGGTTGTGCCACCCGTTTAGGTTTAGGGGGCAAATACTTTTCACAGTCCAGGTAGGTGTGGATTGCTTTTTTTTCTATTAATAAATAACTATTTATTGTATGGGATCACTTAGAAACTGCATTTGTATTTACTCTTGTCTAATATTACCATTTGCTTGATGATTAGAAACAGTTAAATGTGACAAATATGCAAAAGATACTTTTTATGGTATCATAGAACAAAGTAGATATACATACCAAATCATTTCAAATTTCATTTTTCATTTGAAGCAAATTAATAAATGACTTGAAGGTAATTTTTTATCATTTGTGTAATCACAACATCTCTAGAATGTTGTGATTACACAAATGATCTAATAATCTACTACTTCTTCCCGCTACCTAAGCTAACATGTGTGAAGGCACTGCACCTGACAAGTTAACGTCTTCTTTTATTTTAGGAAAACTTCAGTTTGCTGAATATACGCTGACATGACACATAATTCCCCCTAGGGAAATTAGGGAAATTTTCCCCTAAGGATCAATAAAGTATTCTGATTCTGATGACTTTGACTATAGTTCACACATACAGTATTCATGCTCCAATGATCAGAGAGCAACTTGGGGTTCAGTATCTTGCCCAAGGACTCGCCACAGCTTTTTCAGTTAAAATACCCTGTGGCTTCAGCTACTCTTCAACCACTCCTCAGAGCCTTGCACATACATTTCAGTATTCTGGTACGCATTATGTTTGCATCTTGCAATAAATATTTGTATGTTATCTATCACTTTGTGCTTCTGTTTCTTCTTTCCGTTCTGAAGATGCCTGAGACTTGTTCGAGTCTTGAGTCACATGATAGTCACATGATCCCCAATAATTTCCCTAATTATGCATTGGTTTAAGAATTGGTAAAACCCAGATGCAGATAGATTTACACAATGAAAAATTGTTATAAATATGCTGGCCTTTAACTTTCTTCACTTTCATTAGTAAATGTTTTGTCAGGCACAGATTGTCCTCACTTTAGATGAAGTCACATAAAAGACTTAACTAACAAATAGTAAGTGCTTGAATTAAGTTTTTCTAAAAGTATTACCACATCATCCTCATTGTATGTGTAAATATGCATTTAAATATTTCTTTAACCATTTACTAAGATTTTTTCTAAATGCGACTATTGACCAATAATAGTTCCTAAATAATTTGTTTGTGCTTGATCTGATACTATCCATCATTTATAAAGAATAGCAATTCTGCCAATAATGACATTCTGTATGAGCTTTTTAATCAATACTAAACCATGTAAATCAGTGTGTTGGGTTTATTAAAGTCAAAACCCCGCTGGAACACACGAAACCATTAACTACGCGCAAAACCAGACAAGAAGGTGCTCTCTGTGTTGTGGGCTCGCGAGGGAAGTCAGTCAAGGCCAAGTAATGCTCCCTTCACCTGTCCTTAGCCAACTTCGACTGACTCCCTTGTCACTGCCATTTTTATTGTCACATGCATGAATATGCAATTACAAATACACGTGACAGTCTTAAGCAGGCGTCTCTGAACAACATCAGTGTCTGTATTCTGTGTATGTGCATGTATGTGTGTGTGGGGGCATGTGTGTCTGTGTTTTCAGCCATACCATACATAGACATACTTCCTTATCAACTTTTCCAGTTGCACCAAACAGGATGTGACTTTTCAATGAACTTAATGTGTATGAGGTATGCTAAAACAGCAGAAACGAGCATCTCGCGTAACTATAGAAACAGGAACTTGCAAAAGGTCATGTCCCAAATGGACATTTAAAGGTGTAAAGTCTTGCACCTTAAAAGAACATAACATGGTGCTTTCTAAATGTATAACATAGCTCTCTGCACTAAGCTGCATTCTAAATAAAGATAGCACATTTTGTCAGCACAGACACAGATACTAGAAATGTTAGAAGGTGAAAATAAATCCTCTGACTGTCTGGTTCTTTCTACATAATGATAGCCATATTAGGCCGCATAAAGGCAATGATTATATATTTATATATCTTAGCACAAATGATTATGTTTCTAAGCATAAATGACAATATAAAAAATATCAATCCTAACATAGTGCTTATAAGTTGTAAGAAGTAGTAATGCTTTGAATTAAGAATTAAGCATTTAACTTATTAATTATTAATGATGTGTAGTTATTATAAAGTGTTAAATTAAGTAAAATTGGTAAAAACGGTCACAAAACCCTGGTATTATTCAAATTTCCCCAATAATTTCCCTAATTATGCATTGGTTTAAGAATTGGTAAAACCAAGATGCTGATAGATTTACACAATGAAAAACTGGTTATAAATATGCTCTTTAAATTACAGTTGAGCTACTCTTAGATAGATTTGCTCTAAACTACCTCGACATTTGGGGTCACTCCACGGAGGCACCTGGCTTTTGGTTATCTTTGACACTCGCAGCCATAGCAGGCATCACCCCCCAGTAGCTGTTCACCTGGCTCCTCTCCTTTGAACTACCTCCAAACTGACAGACCACTGCGACTCCAGGGGTATTCTTGGAGGTTTGTGCAGATCTTTATTTAGACAAAAACTGGATTTCACAAATTCAAATCATTCATATAATCCTATGGTTCTATTTTGATAATTACTGCAAAAAGGGTGCCATAAAGACTGAGCTACATTAGAGTATTTAATATTCTGTTGATGTCAAAGCTATTTATTATTTTAATTTTACTGAGCCTTATACAAAAGAGAAGATTCCATGTGTTCCATGTTGTCATATGCAGCAGTGGAAACAAATTGTATAATGCTAAAACTGTAAAATGTTTACAGAAACGTCCTTCCATTCATTGCTAAAGGTTTAACCCTGAGTGCAAATTGAATCTTCCGAGCAAGTAAGTTCAAGTCCATCGACACAATACAAAGCAGGCTATCTCCTCCACGGCATCATCTGTGCATAATGCCAAGAGAGTCCTCATTTCACAAAGCTGTTTCCTCTAAGAGACCAAAGTTCCTTTTATATGCTGTCTATGTTGAAGCAATAAACAGGTTCCATTTTAGGCTTTGTTAATTAATAATAAAGCTTTATGCAATTCTTATTTACCGCATGCATTGTTGTTCAATTCCATTTTCATATTGTTAAGCAATGATTTAGCTTTAACACTCTATGTTATTTTTCCCTCCTGAGTAACCTCTCGCTTTGGAAACTTAGTCGTTTATGTACAACTAAGGTAAGGTCAGGAAAATGTCAGTCAAGCCCAGATTGTGATTAGACAAAGTCTGTCTAGTTTATGGTAAACTTTCCATTGCATAAAACAAAACAAGACAAAACAAAAAACCCTCTTTAATAATTTTGTGATCATTTGTTTTGACAGTAACTCACATATATGTTGAGTATTTTGTGGTTTTGCCTTAAATAGACAGTTTAAAAAAAAAAAAAAAAAAAAAAAACAAAAAAAGGATAAAAAAACAAAACAAAACAAAACAAAAAACAAAAAA
>VUQG01001942.1:2129-19200 GCA_015106755.1 Etia nguti | reverse complement strand
CGGACAGGCGGAGATGAGGACCCAAATGCAGGACTCGTAGAGACTGAATGGCAAACTCAAAGAACCTCAGCTTTATTGCTGGCACGAAACAAAACATAAACCAAACTGAGAATGCTAAGACAAGCGCGCACACAGGCAATTCTGAGGGTATGACACGACGCGGAACACTGGAGGACACACACTATAAATACACAGGCAGGAACATGAGGGAACGAGGAACAGGTGGGAACACAGCCGGGAGAAATTAGACTTAACGAGACAGAGGAAGCGAAACTAGAAACACTAACATAAGATATGAACCTTCAAAATAAAACAGGAAATCCACAGACTGAACACAGATAACTCTGACAGAGAACAGAAGGAACACAGTACAGGGGCCAGAGTGGCATCAGGGGCAAAGGAATACACAAGCTAAGAAATACAGATCAGAAACCAAAACACCAGTAGTCATAAGCCAAGAACCAAAAGGAAAACAAACCAATAAACAGTAATATAAAATCAAAACACTGGGCCACAGGCCCAGGACCGTGACAAAGGCTGCCATTGAATGCAGACTGCGCTATAATTTCACAGGACTCATAAGCCTTCATTGGAGGAAGGATGTTTGCCTTATTCTATTATAGAGTCCCCACAATATTGTCTCCAGGAGACACTGCGTAAGAGGCGCCCTGGAGTAAAACTTATTTGTGGTGATGTCGTGTCTTGTGTTTCTCAGTCTACTGCACAACTGCTGGACAATGTTTTCCCTGTTTGTCTCCCAGAGTAAACCATTCCAAACATTGGATAGGGGATGCATCACAAACCTAGAAGATCTTTAGGCCATACTTGACGGCCTTGTTTGGGATGTACTGTAGAGATTCGAACCTACCCCTGAATGGCACAAGCTGTTCGTCAGTGACACATCACTGGGGGTGAATCGCTGTCTGAATGCTGAATGAATGCTGTCTGTTAGTGCTTGCTGTACAAAGTGATCTTCATAAGGGGTGACACTGTTTGTGGTCCATAAAATATATATTCCTGACAGTCACAGTTTATAAGAATCAAATGTTCCCATGAAATTTATTGGGAAATAAATGCGGGTCATTTTTGACCCACTTATGCATCTAAGGGTTAAGAAAATAAGTGCATGAATTACTTTTGTCAGGAATAAGACTGCAGTAGCTGTAAGATGTGTAGAAATGCAGCATGGGCATAGCTAAAGATGAAACGAAAGAAATAACAGACTTTAAATCAGCAGTCTTTAAACTACCTGGAGTTGTTGTTCCCGTTGTTGTGAAGGGAATCGCCAATGCGGATCTCGGCTCCACTGAGTCGTTCGGGAAGAGAATCTTGATTTACTATATTAATAGAAAACACTTTATGTGTTTTGAGCAGATCAAGTCGCCACCAGGGGCTCATTGATTTTCGTGTGAGAGTGCAGGAGGCATCTTCCCATTTGCTGTTACGATTTCCATCGATGGCATTAAATGCATTGCCAAATGCATACAGTGAGGATTGTGTGGCTTTTCCTTGGAGTGCAAGATTCTCGTCTGCAAAAAGAACAAAGTTAAAAGATTAATTGTGATGTTTGTTGTGTGTAGCAAATTATGATAAAACGAAAAGTTTATTTTTTTTTTCAGTTTCATCATTTGCAGTCATAAAGTGATATTAACTCTTCATTCCAGCAGCACCCCTTATCAACCTGAAAGTTTGAGTTTATACCACAGCTTGCTGATAGATTGATTACTGTCCACATTAAATGCTATAATAGCTTATATTCTCACCAGTTGGAGTAGGGTATCCATAGACTTCCACTTCGCAGAGTGTGAGGATCTTTCGTGAACCCGGCACAGTCAAAGTTACGTACTGTCCCTCCACACGATCGGTAAAATTCAGACTTAAGGATTTGCGAATTCGAGAAATTCTACCAACCCTAACAGAAAATGTGAGAGATAAATATAGTTTACCATAGCATGGTAATCCAACAAATCCAGGCTTACTCAACAATATATTGGATTTTTTTACCCTATAAATCAAGTTGGGATGTATTTTTATAGTATTATTTGTGCCTTTAACTATCTGTAACAGACAACATTTTCCATATATATACATATTCATATACATAAAAACCATAAATATTCTCAGATTGCTGTTTTTTGTTTGCTTGTCATTTTGTGTTGTTGGCTATAAATAAGGAGACTATCTTCTTATATCTTTTTAAAAAACAGAAATAATCAAACATTGCAGAGATAAGATAAGAAAAATGCCAAGGAAAGAGCAAAAGAAAAACAAAGGAATCACAATATTGCTGCTAATTCCATATTTGTTTATATTTACTTTGGGTTATCCAAACCGTCATTGTCCAAAGAATTGCCAATGTGGATCTCCAGCCCGTTGAGCCTTTCTGAACAGCAGTCTCCTCTGTTGGTGATGGTGACAGAAGTGATGACGTAGGACTGAAGCAGGTCCACTTTCCACCAGGGACTGGTCTGTTCATTAGTGTGTGTGCACGACCCCGCCCTGAATTTAGGATTACGGTTTCCATCAATTGCATTGAGGGCAGATGCCCTAGGATGTGGGTAACAGGTTGACTGAGTTGCTTTACCACGCACAGCCAGATTTTCTGTGAATTAGACCGTTACAATGTATAAAAAAGATCAAATGATAAACAAAAACAAAACGTTCCACTACTATCACAGTTTTTTGTAATTGTGACCTCGTACGTAATCTGGCAGAAAATAGTTTTTTAGTAGTTAAGTTTAAACAAAGTTAAAAGCAATCATCACTGAAACCAGCAAGTGAAAATAAACTGAATAAGACAATGCTCCAAACACAATGTGCTCCACAGTCTCCCTGATGGTGTTGTATGTTGAAATTGGACACTGGTGGCAGTAAAGAGTATCTGGCAAATGATAAGAAAATGTTGACCAGGCCTCGTCACAGCCCCTCCATTTATCCACTCTCTGAAACAACCTGTCTGAGCTCCTCTTCATTTAGAGCCACCCTCGTTTCAAGGCATCTTTCTTGTGGTTGGTTGGCTGAACAGCCAAACATCAGACGGGTGAAGCTGTGTGTCTGAGATGACTAGAAAAGAATGTCCACACTCTTTGGAATTTTAAATGCCAAAAAGATAATAGGATTGTTGGGGAAGGGGCAGTAGCTGGACTACTTTAGATAGAAAGAATAACATACAGTTTATACAAAAAGCATTTGTGAACTTTTTGGCGTTTTAGTTCTAAGACTAATATGTTGGGCACCTGCAGTTCTTGGTTTGTTGTTTGCTTTCTGGATTTAAATTTTTAATGAGGAGGACTTGGCTTTGTGGGTGTATCGCCATCTTGGAAGTAGCAATTAATTGTTGGTTTGCTTATTTTATTATTCTGACAACACAACAGACCTGTATCCTCCTACTTTTTCTAAATGTATTATTAGCTATATGTCCATCCATCCATTCAATTCCACTTATCCAATTCAGGGTTGTGGGGGGAATGCAGGCTATCCCAGCTACCATAGAGTGAGAGGCGGGGTACACCATTGACAGGTTGCCAGCCTGTCACAGGGCTAAGAAAGAGAGACAGACAACAATTTACCCTCACATTTACACCTATGGGCAATTTAGAATCACCAATTAACTTAACCCCACTAACTGCATGCCAGAGATGGATGGATGGATGGATGGATGTCATTACACAAAATCATAACTGACACACATCTCACACTGACTCTTACATCACACTTACGATAAGTGAAAACCAAAGTCGTCCTCAGGAGGAGCAGCAAAAAGAAAACGCTCAGTTTCATCATTCTGGTTTCAAAAGAAACAGAAAATAAACTCTTAGGTATTTTATGTATTTAACACCAGTAAGAGAAGCTTTTGTGCAAAAACACATGTAAAAATCTTTGAATGAAACGACCTAAATAGCATTTTTCTGTGAGCTCTGCTACTACCAAATATCTCTGCATGCTCCAGTCACCATTGGATGGTTGAAAGCTGCCAAAAAATATGCAGCTGTGAATAAACTGTCGATGTAAGCTTCGATTCTGTTTTAAATAGATTGACCTCCAAAAGCAATTGACAACTAAAAGAATTTAACCAGAAATTCAAAATAGAAAAAGAAAAGTTCACGGCTGTAAATTGGTGATGTAATAATCTATATTCTATATTCAGACTATGAGAAAAGAGAGAGCTACACACTGAGGTTTATGTCAAGAAAAGTTTGTATCAAGATCTTTTTTCAAGAAATAAAAAGTGTTACCTGAAGATCCATACAAAGCAGATACCGTTCCCCCCGGGACTTTCAGTGAAACAGAAAAGCTTCTACTGATGATATTTCTGTTATCTTTTGGGGTTTTTTATATGTATTTCTGCCTTTACCTCAGCAGAAAATATATCATATTCCTTCTCAGCACTATCCAATTACTTCCCACTGGTTTGTGCCCCATGCACTTTAGTTTCACTTCCATACTTGTGGATTATATTTCTAGCCATTGTTGCGAATCAGCGTGCCAGAACACAGATGTTTTCCTGGTTATTTTGCAATATCCTGTCTGCAGTTATTACTCAAGATTTAATCATGCACTATTGCTCAAAAGTTTGGGATTACTTTGAATTGTTTTCACTTTTGGAAGATAAGCACATTTTCTTTTCAGTTCTTTTTTTTGTTTGTTCAACCTTAAATTGATTTTTTTTTTAAAAAATGTTGTAAGTATACAATATTGATTAATATAATCTTTTCTCATATGTCACATAACTCAGTTATTTTTATTCAAATGGGCTTGAAGAGGTCCATTTTCAGCATGCTGAAGCAAAATCTATAAACCAGATTAAAATAACTGAAGGAAATGAAATGGAGAAATGTAGTAATTACTTGGATTAACTGTCATCTCCTGAACAGACAGACAGATTCTACACCCTAACAAAAAGTATTTGTGTATGCTCCCTAAATTGGCAAACATATTTCATTTTTGACAGTGTGGAGTTCACCTTTCCTGGGTTTCAGAGCCAATTACTAGATGGACAGACAGATCGGAGCTGTGGTGTCTGTCGTGATGAAGAGAAAGCTGAGCAAGAAGGTGAAAGTGTTTTGTGGCTAGTTTAATCCTAACCACACCTGTGACCATCAACTTTGCATAATGACCAAAAGAATAAGATACAAGCTGTAGAAAGGAACTTTTTCTGAAATCCTAAACCCATCCACCATTGATGCTGCTAGCCATAGCAATGGTTGCAAACCTCTGAATGTACCTTGGGCCTTAACATGTGTAGCGTTACCAAAAACGAACAAATCAAGTAAAACTGCTTACTGGTACTTTTTCTTTTTTTTTTCAAAGATTTATTTATTGCTTTTCCAAAAGTATTTTAAACAACAAAAACAGAGAAAAACAAATAAAATAAAGGAGGAAATTAATAAAAATTGAGTATGTAATAATAATGTATGCTCATCGTATATGAACAGTGTGCAAAAACACACAGATACAGTTATACACACTCGCCCATGTAGATACATTCAGATATTGATACAAAACAAAACAAAACAAAACGAACAAAAAAAAACCCACAAAAAAATCAAGGGAACAGACAGTGCTCGAAGAACAGGTATAACACATTGAGACAATAGGTTTAAGTGTGCTACTCCAGGGCTTCGGGCTGGAGTTTAGTCCAAGGGTTTCAAGTTAGTTAGAGAGACATCCAACACAACGGTTGCAGCAATGAACTGTGTCCTCTTCCGTTTCAGTCCATCTAATTTCACATCTCCATCTCCTGCCCTTCCATTGAACAGTCCAGCACATGCAAGCCCCCCAGGTTCTCTTCAACAACCACAACACCACGTCTCCCGTACAAGTTAAATGGGTACAGTCATATCTGTTCACCATCGATCATCTCCTCACATTCCAAAAATGACAAAAAACTTCCCTACATTTTTTTAAAGGAAGCATGTTTACCCTTAATCATAGACGAAAGTTTCTCCAGAGCAAGGGATTTCGACAATGTCGACAGCCAAGTTCTCAAGTGTGGTCTAGTAATGGATCTCCATGATTTGGCTATGCTATATTTTGCCTGTAACAGGCAGAAGATTGTGGTTTTTTGGTGAACTTTGCTCAGCTGGATTTCAGTGGGGAAAATCCCTAGGATACATAATTTATGACATGGATTCAGCTTAACACTTTTAATATGCACAATTACATCTAAAACTTCTTTCCAAAACTTTTGGATTTCTGAACATTTCCATAGGCAATGCATCAGTCTGCCTTTATCCCCACATTTAACACATATGTCCGGAATTTTGGGGTCAAATTTGTTTAATAATGTTGGGGTGAAATATGTTCTCATTAGCCATTTATACTGGATTAGTTTAAATTGGGTGTTTATAGATTGTGTTTGGGCTTTCAAGCAGGCTTTTTGCCATTCCTCTGTGGTTATTCTACACTTTAAGTCTTGACAACATGAAATAAACCATCAGCTGAAGAAGGGTTTAATATCCCGCTTTTATAGCAACCTCAGAGACGGCTCTCAAGCATCCTCAGAAAAAGAAAGACTTGCAGTGGTACTTTTTTACTTGCCTGGGTGTTAATATACAATATTAACAAATTACATTTTACAAATACTCGGTGACTTCTCTATTTTGGTATCTGAAAACAAAGCTAAATATTCAGTTTGTGATTTATTGATACTGTTATATATGTGTGTTTGTGTGTGTGTGTCTGTGCTCAACCAGGTGATACACATTTATTATGAACATCATCTAATCACATCATATCAAACTGACAGTGACAAAGTTACATCTATTGTGCATTCAGTAATCTCACCAACAATCAAAGTAACTACAGAAAAAATTCAAATGACACAGCTATCCTACGGTAGTGATGTAGTTAACAAAGTAATTCTCTTAAACAGAGGCGTACTAGTTACTAAGGCTAAATATGTTCTTAGTTTTTACACAGAAGAATATTATATCTATTTATATTTTTTGAAGAATACAAAAAAATGATATTAAAATAAATTCACTTGTGATGTTGTTTAATCATACCAAATTTATTCAAAGTGACTGTTTTAAATGGGATCAAATGTTAAGTTGTAAAAAAAAATTGGAAAATAATTTTTCTTATACTTTTTTTTCACTTAACTGTAAATTCTACAGTAAGGTTCAGTCAGAACTGAGACGTGCCAAGTTCTTTCATCAGTTCTCCTTTCTCTGACAGAAAAAACATGACACAGGTTATTAAAGTTTACACACTCCACAAGGTCAGTTAACACATTTTTAAAAAGTACATACATTGTGACATTATTATTGCCACATGTGACAATAAATGCATCGTAAGCAGGTTGAAGTTTGTTTTTCATTGATGTCACAAAGTGCTGTTATAACTGAATAGTAATAGGAACATTTTTTAATATACACATATACACATCTGTGTATATGGTTATATTAAAGCTATGATTTATTTTTTATCTGTTTGTTTAAGAGAGAAATTTAGCTGTTTTAGGCCTAATCTAGCCTTGAGCCATACACTTCGACCTCACACAGACTTAGGAACTCATTTCTCTGAGGAATGACGATATTAATGTAGCGGCCCTCTGTTCCATTGCACGTGAAATCAGCAACAGCACCTCCTGCAATACCTGTGATCACGGCACACCTGGCAGAAGAAACAGAAAATGAGAATCAGAACATTTGATTTTTCCATGGAGTTTAACAACTCAACTCTCAGCCTCAGTTTCAATTATTACATTCATAATGGACACTAACAGTTCGCATCAAGTCACTGAGTCAAACCTCAGGCATGTCAGATAAACATACATGGAGTGAATGTACACACAGAGTGTTTGCCATAGTTAATCTAATGCACACTCAGATCCAACAGTTCCATTTGACTCTGACTTGAATTATTTCAGTTACTTCAGCATACACTATTATAATTTCATTAATTGAAACTTTGGCCATTACCATGACTATATGCTGTTAAAATAAAAACTAGATGGTTTGGTGTTGGTGTTTGTATTATTTTTTCTTGTAAATTCATGACTATACAACCTCAAAAAATATCATTTTTTTCTTGTTAATCTGTATTGTGTGAGTTTTTTTCCAGTCTTTAATTTCTCACTTTAATCTCATAGAACACCTTAATTATTCCGCAGCCTCACTGTCGACTATGTGAGGATAAATGCTAACATCCATACACTAATAAACTCACCATGACAATGATAATCATGACTAGTAAGGACTTTATATCTGATTATCCATTTTCTTCAGCATGTTAGTATGCTTTGAATTATAACCTGATAAGGCAAGATTTAAAAAAACAAAATAGGGGGGAGGGTCACCATTTCATTCAGGTTGTCCTGTCTGCATCACCAGTTATTACTAATTATCACTAATTATGACTTTTTATTCAGGAGAAAATGTGTTGGATCCTCTCAGCATCGTGAATGTCTGTACAAACGTACACAGCAACATATCTTGGACGATGGTAGTGGTGTTTCATACTGTAGTACAAAAATATTAAAGAGCTGTCATGGACTGTGGCCAGTGTTGGGGAGTAACGGAATACATGTACCAGCGTTACATATTTAAAATACAAAATATGAGTGACTGTATTCTGTTACAGTTACCATTTTAAAAGGTGATATTTAGAATACAGTTACTTTGTTGAAATAAATGGATTACACGACGGGCTTTTCCTGTTTCATATGTTTGGCTACCTCTATACCCTCTCTAATTTTGGTAATTCCACGCATTGCCGGAAACCCAAACAAAAAATGAAATAAGAGGCTTTAATCTAAGCGTCCTGTTAATGTTGGTGCCGTCAGTTACACAGTGGACCCGGAGCCAGCAGAACAGAGCCAGCAGTGCATGGGCAGGAATGCATTTCTTACTTGGAAATTCTGCCACCACTTCACATTTAAAGAAGAAAGGGATAGGTGAAATCTGACCGTTCAATACAAACTCTTTTTGCCAGCAACCAAGCTGCTCTCAGCTCAAAAGACTCCACCTCCAACCTAAAGAAACATCTGGAAGGAAGTTCTTTTTTAAAAACTAATGCTAGCCTATTGCAACTACCTTGTTTTATTTGTGGTAGCTACCTGGGTTATGTGCCACTTTAGTATCTTTGATGTACTATTGCTGTGTGATTTATTACTATTACTGAAGGCTGCTCAGCCCCGAGCTAACATTGTTAGCTAGCATTAGCTGAGGTTAGTTCATAGACTGCAGACTGTTAGACTTGATGGATAGCATTAACAACATGCTAGCTGAAAATAATCATGTGCAGTTCTGAAAGCAGTCTATGAAGTAACCTTAGCTAACACTAGTTAACAATGTTAGCTAGTTGGCGACTAGCTTTCAGTAATAGTAATAAATCACACAGCAATAGTACATTCATGTAGTTGTAAAACGCATTACAATATATTAAGCAATCCAAAGTATTCAGTATATGTTACTCACATTGAGTAACTTCATGGAATATGTTCCAAATTACATTTTGGGGCATGTATTCTTTAATCTGTAGCGGAATACAAAAGTAGCACTACTTTATGGCGAACCATAAAGGGAGCAGTCGAAAGTAGAAGTAGAAGCTGTTAAAATATGCCATGATGAAATGTGAAGTACCTGGGATTATTGTTGCCATTGTTTTCAAGAGATTCTCCAATGCGGATCTCGGCTCCATTGAGTCGTTCTGGGTGAGAATCTTGATTTACGATACTAACAGAAAACACTTTATGTGTTTTGAGCAGATCAAGTCGCCACCACGGACTCATTGATTTTCGTGTGAGAGTGCAGGAGGCCTCTTCCCAGTTGCTGTTACGATTTCCATCTATGGCATTATATGCAATGCCAAATGAATATCGTGACGACTGTGTGGCTTGTCCTTGGAGTGCAAGATTCTCGTCTGCAAAAAGAACAAATTTAAAAGAGTAACTTAGATGTTTGTTATGGTTGTTAACAGTCATAATTGTAAGCTCGAAGAGCTGCGGTACATGTGCAACAAAACAAAATTAAAGAAAATTTTTTTGGGGGGGGTTTCCCAATTTTGTAGTTTGCATTAATAGATTTTGATTTAACCTTCATTGCAGCAGCACCGCTTATCAGCCTGAAACTTTGTGGTTTATACCACAGCTTGTAGGTAAGGCTACATGCAGTCCACATTTATTTACAGTGTCATAAAAAAGTATTTGGCCTCTTCCAGATTTCTTAGTTTACTTAAATATTCCAGATAAAAAGATAATCCGAGACAATAGAAAATGCAATTTTTAAAAAGTTATTTAATTTATTAAAGTAATAAAGCTAACCAAACCAAACTGGCCCTTATTGCCTACCTTGTTAAATGATTTAACAACGTAGGCAATCAGGGTTACAATAAGGGTTGTAACCCTAATTGGGTTACTGAATCATTTGTAAGGCAACAAGACTCCTGCAAACCATGGTTATAGCCATCATCCACAAACAGAGAAAACTTGGAACAGTGACCCACCAATGACTCTGGGAGCTCATCGCAGATTCATCCAGGAGGTCACAAAATATCTAAATAAAACAGCTACAGAACTGCAGGCCTCACTTACCTCAGCTAAGGTCAGTGTTCAACAATAAGAAAGAGACTGAGCAAAAATGGCATCCATGGCAGACTTTGGAGGTGAAAACCACACCTGACTAACCAAAACACAAAGGTTTATCTCACATTTGCCAGAAAAATGTCTTGATGATCCCCAAGACTTTTAGGAAAACTTGCTGTAATTGATGGAGCCATAAATTCTGCTTTCTACCAGAAAATCCTGAAGAAGAATGCCTGGACATCAGTTCATGCCATGAAGCTCAAGCACAATTGGGTTGTGCTACAGAACAATGAATTGAAACACACCACCACCACAAGTCCACTTATTAATGGAAAAAAATGGAAGGTTTTGAGTGGCCTAGTCTGGACTTAAATCAGTTTGAGGTGCTTTGGTATCACCTTCAACATGCCGCTCATGCTTGAAAACCCTCCAACGTGACTGAAAAATTCAGCAAAGAACAGTAGGCGAAAGTTCTTCATATCCAGTTATCACAAAATGCTTGATTGCTGTTCTTGGTTATCTTTGTCCAGTATTAAAATTTGTTTGCTGATCTGAAACATTTAAGTGTGATCAGTACACAAAAAAACCTAAGAAATCCGGAAGGGGGCCAATACTTTTCCATAGCATATCTAGTGGCACAAATTCTCACCGGTTGGAGCAGGGTATCCATAGACTTCCACTTCGCAGAGTGTGAGGATCCTACTTGAACCAGGCAGAGTCAGTGTTACATAACGTCCCTCCACCCGACTGGTAAAAGTCAATTTGGATTCACCTGTGCGACCTTCAGAAATTGTACCAACCCTTACAGAAAGTGTGAGAAAGAAACATACAGTTTACCACAGCAGGAGATATCACAACATTTTATGGTCAGCGTGATAATAATGCAGCAAATCCAGGCTAATAGCACAAGATATTGTACTACTCTATAAATTTAGTTGGGATGCATTTTTAAAATAATTAAATCATTGTAGGTACTATAATTAAATTGATTGTTGTAGTATTATATAGTGTGCCAATGGTCCGAATATGAACAGCTAACAAAGTCAGCCCTGCGACAACTCATCCTGCTACCAGCAATTACTTTAGAAAGGCAGAAGTAAAAACCACAATACTTGTATTTTTATGCTTACAAACATAAAAATGCAAAAATTCAAGAAAAAAGAATCATAGTATAGCTGATGATTTGTTTCTCTTTTATATTTACACACTTTGGGTTTTCTAAACCTTCACTGTTCAAAGAGTTGCCTATGTGGATCTCCAGTCCACTGAGTCTGTGCTGACAGCAGTCTCCTCTGTTGGTGATGGTGACAGAAGTGATTATGTAGGACTGAAGCAGGTCCACTCTCCACCAGGGGTTCGTCTGTTCATTAGTGTGTGTGCAAGACCCAATCGAAAACTCAGAATTACGATTTCCATCAATTGCGTTGTAAGCAGCAGACACGGCGTCATTATTTAAACGGGTTGATTGAGTTGCTTTACCACGCAGTGCCACATTTTCTGTAATTGAGAGATTTACAATGAATATAAAATATTCAATGCATAATAAAATTAAATAGATTTAAGCAGACAAAACACAAAGAACAGTAATATCCAAACAAAGACAGTTTTTGAAATGGCGAGTGTTGCACATTAAAAATTAGCTTTCCATAACACACTAAATAAAAGAGGTTTTGAATGCAAGTTGTTGCTTTTATTATGCTTCATAAAGTCACTTTTTCTAGGAGACTGTAACTTATTCTGCAATAAGACTTTGAAAAGTTCAGCCCAGGAAAGCAGAAAACCAATTTTTCAATTTTCCATGCAAACCACAGCTCCAAAAATCCAAATTTAAATGAATAACTCTAGAGGCATTTATTGCTTGAGCTGCAGGGGTGCCCTATGCTAGTTAGTTTTGGCAACTCACTTTAAGGGTTGCCAAAGTGGATCATCTGCCTCAATCTCATTTTATTCCTAACATCCTCCTCTCCTCTGCATGTCCTCCATCACTGGATCAATATTCATTATCCTTCCTCTGCATGTGTTCAAATCATCTCAACCTTTCTTCTCTACATTTGTCTCAACCTGAGTTCTCCTTCTGACATACTCATTTCTAATCCTGTTCATTCTGAACACTCCCAATAAGCATCTTCAAGTCTGCCACCTCCTGCTTCACCTTTCCTTTCACTCTAGCTGCTATTGTCACAGTCTGGCAGAGGCAGACTGTATGAATTGTGAAAAAGGACCCAAAAATGCAGACACAAAGAACGTGGAAGAAAACTTGAATATTAACAAAAAGCGAGCCGTTTAATATGGCCGATAAAAAACAGTACAAAAACAAAAGGCAAAGGCACACAGGAAAGAACCTAACTAGAACTAAACTGAGAAAATTAACTGCTAAACAAAGAACAAAACCTTGAACATGGAAAAATCCTGGAAACATGATGTGGAACAACAGAAACACACAGACTAAATACACACATGGGTGATTAGGGGAAGTAGAAACACATGGGGAAACAGCTGACACTAATCTGACATAATGAGACAAAGGAAGCAAAGATGACTACACTGACGTAGGACACAGACCTTCAAAATAAAAGAGGAAACAGAATGGTAAGCAGACATGACAATACAACTTTACAACATGGACAAGAAGACAAGAAACATGACAGACTAACACAGAGGACCTAAGTAAAACATAACTAAACTAAAAGCAACCAAAAGATAATCTAAATTACTCAACATAATAAAGGAATAACTTAAGAACCCAAAACGTAAACTGAAAACGCTGGGTCAAAGACCCAGGATCGTAACGGCTATCCTTCAGTTACAAATCACATCTGACATTCATCCCTGTCTACCCTGCCTGCACTCTCCTCTTCACCTCTCTTGTGAACTGTCTATTGCTTTGGATGGCTGTTCCAAGTAATTAAAGTCATCTACCTTCACTGTTTAACTCCACTGTTTACAGCTTTACTGTTACACATCTCCCTCTTATTCACACACATGTATTTTGTCTTGTTTATGCTGACTTTGATTTTTCTTCTCTCCGGTGCATACTTCCACCTATCCAGGTTGTCTTCTGTCTGCTCCCTACTCTCAATACACATCACAGTGTCATCTGCAAATATCATAGTCCACCGAGACTCCTGACATCATTTCTCAACCTGTGCATCACCATTACAAACTAGAAGGCTCAGAGCAGATCTCTGATGTCACCACTAATCCACTAACAATGCAGGCACAGTTTGTAAAAATGCTTATAAGCAACTGAATTTGTAGAAGAACACAAAAGAGTTTTGTTTGGTGTATTTGCATTATTTCTGTGGCAGACGTTTCTGGGGATGCATATTTCTATGTTGTGATCTGTTTATTTTATGGCAAATTAAAAAATAGCATCTTGATAACACAACTGACTTGCAACCACCTCCTTTCAGTAAAACAAGTTTTTTTTTTTTTTACTGTATACACATTACACAAACTCAAAAATTACTCTGCCTATTGTTTTTTACTATATCAGATGGTGTTTTTACATTTAAGATATCTCACACACTTACGATAAGTGGAACCCGAGCTTATTCCTAGCAGGAGTAGCAGAAGGAAAGCATTTAGTTTCATCATTCTGTTGAATTTGAGAAAGATGGTATTTTTATTAGTAAACAATATTTAATTGCAAATTTCATTTATTACTGGTTCCTGTGTCAAAGTATTTAAGCCCCACCTTTAAGGTGAAATAGCTAGGATCAAAGTTATTTTAGGAAAAGAAACTTTGTGAAAGAAACTTTTATGCAAAAACACAAATGTGCAGTGGTGTTTTGTTGGTCAGAAGTTAAATGCAGTGTGGTAAACACTTGAAAGACACTGGGAAAAATGTTAATGTGACCACAACCACTACAAAATATGTGTCAATGGCCTGCACATCACCCATTCACTTAAAGCTGCAAGGCACTGATCTCACCATTGAAAACATTGGTATTCTCTATAATAAAAAAAAAGTGGGTGTGATTGTTCCATGAACAGGATTACTACTCTTCAAATCTTCAGTTATGAATGAGTTTATGTATATATTTTTTACATCAAAGTTGTTTTTTTGTGAATCTCAATAACAAAAAATCATAAATTACACACGGAAAATATAAACTACAAGTTGAAAGATACAAAAAAGCTTTAAGCGAAAAAGAAAACAAATTCTATATTTAAACTGAAAATAGAGAAACATAATAAAGACAATCAGTTTCAAGAAAAGAAATGAAATGTGTTACTTGAATATCCAGACTGAGCAGATGCTTCTTCCTGGAAACTGATGATTCCGTGAAACAGAAGCACTGCTACTGATGGTGTTTCTGTGTGCGTGTGTTTTTTATATGTATATGCAGCTCCGCCTTTACCTCTGCTGCCCATGCACATTTGTTTCACTTCCTCACTTGTGAATTACATTTCCAAGAATCACAGCAAAACAATGCTCCACAGCGCTGATGTTTTTTCTGATTATTTTGCAATATCCTCCTACTTATTACTCAAGATGTAATTAGGCATTTACAAAATACATTTTTGCTCCAAGGTTTGGGGCCATTTTGAAATGTCCTTGTATCTGAAAAGTGCAATAATAATTTTACATCAAACTGATCAACAATGCTATGGTTGAAGGAATGATTATGCTGATCTTCCAGTGGTGCATTTTGAACTTCAATGGTACTTTTAATGCCAATTAAATGTGTAACTGCCATTAGGAAACTCTTTTACGGAACTACTAATGCAGCTGATTTTAATGCAGTGTGGTTATTGGTGCCAGTTGGGCAGGTCTTATTTAAGAAATTGCTAATGTACTGGCAAAAAATATCCAGTGAACAGAAGTTGGATCCAAGGCATTAAAATGGTTTGCTGATGCCAGAGATTAGAGGGAAATGGCCAGACTGCTTTAGGCTGATAAAAAGGCAGCGGTAACTTAAAAATACATTCATTACAATGAAGGTATTCAGAATAGCATCTCCGAATGCAGAACATATCAAACCTTAAATGAGATGGACTACAGCAGTTTGCGCCAACTCATGAAAGTTGGATAACAGAAGATTGGAAATACGTTGTCTGCTCTGATAAGTCTCAGTTCCTGGTGTGAGATACGGATGGTAGGGTCAGAATTTTCTTGGCCCACTTTGACCCTGTTAGTGCCCACTGAACAGAATTTAAACACTCCAGCCTATTTTATTATTGCTGGTGACAATGTCCATCCCTTTATGACCGCAGTGTACCCATCTGTTGATGGCTCCTTCCAGAAGGATAATATGCCATGTCACAAAGCTCAAATCATCTTAAACATTGACTTTCCTGGCCTCTATAGTTACTGGATCTCAATCAAATAGTGCATCTTTGAGATGTGGTTCAACAAAGTAAATGCTTTTTACTGGTTATACAGTGGCTGTTTCCGGTTTTAAACCTGCTATTCTAGTGATCATAGCATGCAAAGTCTTTGTAATACTGACAAACACAGCAGGCTAATAGTTCAATAAGGAAATATAATTAGAAAAGAATGAACATAATTTATTGATGAACAGACTTTATATAGGTTTGTGGTGGTTAGACTCCGATGGCCTCGCCAACTGAACAAGATAAATTATTCTAGTTTAAGATGTGTTCTGTTTAAAAAAAACACACACACACATTACAATCTTTTTTATTGTTTCAGTTTATTTCAGAAACAATTAGCTAATATTGATCTGCAGTTATAAAAAAGTTCACTATTAGAAATGTACATTTTCACTTAAGTCAAAATAAACAACTCAGCAGCAGCTGTAAAAAGCAAAGCAACAACCAACAAAAAACAACAACAAACAAGCAACAAGAAAAGAATTGCCCACATAGATGAGCCAAATGCCTTCTGAAGAAAGGTTTTATAGTCAGAACAAAACAAAGATTGAGTTATTTGGCCACAGTGACAAGAGCTATGTTTGGAGGAGAAAGGTACATTATATACAGTCGGTGGAATAATAAGGAAAGACTACGACCAAATTTTTCAACGTCACCTCAAAATGACAAGAAACTTGGACACAGTTGGGTGTTCCAGCAAGACAAAAACATATGATTTGGAATGGGCAAAACAGCCTAAAATTAAGCTTCTGGAAAGGTAATCCAAAAGCCCTAAACTCAACAATATAAACATTTCTGAACTATGCTTGAAAGCTTGGTCCATGGCAACCAACTAATTTTAATTAATTCTACCAAAACTGCCAAGAATTGTGATCTAATATCCAGCCAGTAATGCCCCCGAAAATTGCTGATGGATACCAAAAGCATTTGGTTAAGGTATAATTTGCCAAGGGATATTTGAGCCTGTATGTATATTTTTGATGTATACATACAAGACTGGTTTTGCATTATCATGCATTCTGCATTATCTCTGATATGTGTGGATTAGAGAAAATGCAAAATAAATTCAAACTTGTGCACTAAATTTTTGTTAGTTTTTCTTAAGTTGTTAAAGATGTATGCTGTACAATTATTTCTCCATTAACCCCCCCCCCCCAAAAAAAAAAAAAAAAAAAAACAAAAAAAAAAAAAAATGACTGAACC
>VUQG01001941.1:18231-33149 GCA_015106755.1 Etia nguti | reverse complement strand
ACTGATTAAACACGCACATGTTTTTGTGATGTGTGTAATTCAGGATGCTACTCTCTCCTGTCAGAGGAACACTAATTATGTAATTGACTCAACATCTAATTCACTCTAAAAAAGGAGGACACGGTTTGTTTTACAGTATCAGGATACATCTGCTATTCAAGCCTTAAGTCTCTGATGCCCATTGTGTTTCTCTCCCTTACTAGCAGACCTTACATACAGCTGCACCTGGCAGAGCGATCGTGTTTTTTTACTCCGAGACTTTATTATTATATTTAGAAATGGCAGCTTATTGATTGATGTCCTGTTTTTCTTGTTTTTCTCTCTCTTTTAACTTGTAGCTCAGGGCCACGTCTGTCTGGCTCATTGGACACTCCAGACGGATAGCTGTGCTGAGGGGAGTCTGAGAAGAGGAAGCTGGGCACTGTGGAATCTGAGCCAATGACCTGTAGGAGGAGAGAAGCAGCATAGAGAGTTGATTAAAATGGGGTAAGTTTAGAAGATCAGACAGCATGCTGCCAGCAGGAACTGTTGGTGGAAACAAGAGGATTTCGCTCCAAAACCGATCCTTGCAACATGATGCTTACTGTTAGGTAAACTCTGCCCGAACAGAGTGAAAGGCTGATGTGCTGACAGCAAAATGAAGACATGCTTATAACACACTGATGTGTTTGCACATAGGCACAAACACACATTAGGAGACGAGACAAATAGAGTTGTGTTCTTTTCACAGCAGCGTTTTACCGCACGGTTCTCTGCCATAGACTTTATGCTTAATTGGAAATTCTCGCAACTCACAGAGTGAAGGTTTTATGCTAGATTTTCTTCAATAGTGCCAACAGAACGGGGTGACACTTAACTGAGCAAAAGAGCCAGATAAGGAGGAACCTAGAGACCTTCAGTGTCACCAGTGGTTTAGACACAGTTGTGTGTTATATTAAGTAAAAGAGGATACAGGGATAAACTGTGTAAGTGACTGCAATATGATAAAGTGATTAATTTGAATTTTCTGCCAAATAGTGATATAATTGCTCTATGTTTCAATAGGAAAAACTACTGACTGATACCTTTGTCTGAAAAATAACCACATGAACATTGATTTATATAGATACCTGAACAAAATATGTGGACAGCCAGTCTTAAAGTAGCCTCTTCTTTTCAGGTTTGAAGTGCTGAAACTTGAATTTAAAGATTTACTCCAAATCACAAGAGGATTATTGCCTAACACCGATGATGGCTGGTGAAGCCTTTCTTACAGTTGGTTTTTTTTCTGGTCCGGAGAAGCAACATCAGTTTGACACAGGAAATGGAGTTCCCAAATGGTAAATGTTTTTATAGGGAAATGTTGATATTACAGTGTGAGGGTATGAAGCATTTAAGTGGGTTAGGATGTTAAAGTTCATGAGATTACAACTAGAAAAAGACTATACAAGCATGGCTTGTTTGGAAGGGATGCCAGGAGAAAACCTCTTCTCTCTAAAAAGAACATGGCAAAGTTACAACTGAACAAACCACAAGACCTCTGGAATAATGTTTTTTGGGCAGACAAGACCAAAGTGGAGATGCTTGAACATAAGGCACACTTGGAGAAAACCAAGCATAGGATGTCAGCACAAATGCCTCTTACACACTGTTAAGCACAGTGGCGGAGGGGTGATGATTTGGGCTTGTTTTGCAACCTTGCATTGTTTGAGTTAACCATGAACAAATGTGAGGCCATCTGTCTGACAGCTAAGGCCAAGTTGGTTGCAGCAGGACGATTCCAAGCAATGCAGAAATGCTGTGGTGACTGTAAGAAAACAAATACATGGAAACCTCAATGAACTGAAAAGAAGAGAGGGCTGAAGTTCCTCCACAGCAATGTGAGATGCACACACACACCTAGAGACAATGTGAGGTTGTCATACAGAAAATTATCAGGTTATTGCTGCTAAATGTGGTTCCACAAGCTATTGAATCATGGGGTCTACTTCGTTTTGTTTTTACAGGACTGCATGTATGTGGCATTAATATTTGATTTGGCTAGAAGTGACTGTCCTAATTCCAGCTAGAAAATGCAAAACTAGATGAAAAGTTGCTGAAATAGGCACAGACCATTTTGGCCATATAATTTTAAATTGAAGGACTCAGTAATACACAAACTTACTCATTAAATTGGAGATTTTTTTTTGTCAGTGTTCTCAGCAATGCAGTAACTCTGACACTGAATCCAATCATTCGAATGATTTATTTCCTAATTTTGAAGCTGTCCTCTTCATGCGCTCTGCCATCATATCTCGAGAAATCAGCCCCTGTGCATGCTGGACATGGTGGCTGATTTACTTCCCTGCTGGTGGGATGAATTATTCCTCAGTTAGCTTGGTGACAGAGGGAGCAGAGAGCGCGAGACCTCCAGAGAGCATTTACTCTGGCAGTAATTCAACCAGAGAAAGGCACAGAGAGAGGGAGAGGCACAGGCATGTCGAACAGGATGCTCCCTGCTATTCAGACACTCACACTCAGGCTAATTTAAAGCCAAATTTCACATTTCAGCATTTTTTTCCTCACAGCTGAACTACGCACATGCATATTGTATGTGTCTTCTAAGCGGAATAACAGAGAAATCACTAAAAGGCATCACTTAGTTTTGCAAGTAGTAAGTCAAAACTGATTGTAGAAATAAATCTATGCATTTTATTCAGTTCTTATTGGAAAAGAAAAAAAAATGTTGGAATTTTTTTACTTTGGTGTGCAAGTAGGTAGTGAATGCACATAATTAATAACGATCAGAAAGGCATTAATGAAAAGAGGGCGTGGTGCACAAGAACCTGCCAGCCTAACATCAAAGATATACAAAAAACTATCAAAATGATTTACAAACATTAAGATACTGATCAGTGTAAAGCAACAGAACATACAAAACCTACAAAAGTGGACTTGAAATAATGCAATTTTCCCAGATCACAAAGTATGATTCAGCCACATGAAGTAATATAACAGAAAGAAAAAGCTACTCTTATTCTGCAACAAAATGTTAGTCAAGTCGTCCTTCTCTGTTGCACGTTTCCATTACTAAAACGCACAAATCCACTTTCATTTCCTTTAAAAAAAAAAAAAGAGGCATTTCCTAAACCAGCTGGACATGGGTTTGCATTCTTGAGAGTGATTCGACCAGGAGTATAAAGTACATTTTCTTACATTTTTTTCAGATTAATCTACGTATGGTGATCCAGAGTGTTCAGGTAGCAGGACAGTGGATTTGAGATTAAATGAAAATGTTCTGTTATATGTGCATCCGTGGTAGAGAAGCACCATGTGACCTTTTGCAATGCATAACAAAAAATAGACAAAAGGAGAAGTGAGATATATCCGGCTTTACATGCATCACAGTACTTGTTAGTGCAATCACTCCACTCTTGTTTTCTTAATATGAAATATATAAAAATATCACCAGTCTCCTCCTTGTTTAAGATAAAGATAAAATGATTATGTTTTTGTGAATGTGGTGTGTCTTTCAGACTCTGCTGTTACAAGGATTCATTTTAGAAAAACAGATTCGTGTTTTTTTTTGGTTTTTTTGAGCATGTTCATCTAATTAGCAGCCAACAAATAAAATCCGAGGGAAACCGCCCACTGATTAACTCGGATCGCAGGGCTGCTTACCCTTTAACCATGTAAGGAATGGCAATTTACTTATTACCGCGAAGCCTCGGAGAAGCGTGGCGGCCTGTTCGTGCTTTAGCATTTGAGAGCATCTGAGTCTGGAGATGATTTGGATTTTATTATTCACATAATGCATCAGGGATGAGCCCTCTGAGTCCCTGTTTCATAACCATAGTCATAATCACAGCCATGACCCTGCGCTACTCACTGTGATGTAGACCCAATGTGAGATATGGAGAATGAGAATTTGTATTGGGCGGTGAACTTGCTATTTGTACTCATTAAAGGGAGCGAAAGAGCCACAGTACACCCGGTGCCATCTTGCCAACTGTCTTGGCTGCTAATCTGCAGCTATACTGTCTGGTTAGTCTGAAGGAAAAAAGCAGAACCATCCGCCAGTGGACTGCCAGGCAGTTATCTTCATTACTGTCCCCTCAGCTTACTGCTTTCTCTTAACATCACACTCATTTCCTCTTCGTCTGTCTCATCTTTGTCTCATCTACTAGCGTTCTCTCATTTTATTTTTTTCCACTATCCTGCACTGTCTCTCAATCTCATGTTTTAATAGCCCGACAACCCAGGCAATAATCCCTCTATTATTATTCCTGCCCCGCAGAGAAAGGAAAAAAAAAAAAAGAAATAGCCCAAGGGGGTAGATAGAACGCCATTTGTATGATTTAAATGTGATTACTCAGTTGAACAAACCAGGCTTCAGAAACACTGTCTCTGTGTCCAGAGTCGTGGTTATCCAGTACATGTGGTCTGTGTAGTCGTCAATGTGGCTGAAGAAGACTGAGGTGTACTAAAAGGTCATTTCAGAATCTACTCTGAAGAGTAATGTTTCAATATTGAGCTGTGTTATGATAGGGGAAACATATAAAATAATGAAATTCACGTTTGAGGCTGTGAGCTAATGTTCCTAGATGTAAAGTCATTGTGTCAATTTCTTGCTTGGGACCACGAATAAAGACATTCTGTCCTTTCTCGTCTTCATCGCTGCAGGCTGCGGATCTCTGTACCAGCTCACTGCACGTCTGAGGGCCGCTCGCTCTGCGCCCAGCCATGCCAGACGTGAAGCCTCCCCCGCCATGTGACTACCCCTCTACCTCCTCCGTCGCGGTCTCTGCCGGCTCCCCTGCTGGCTGCACCTCTCTGGTCGACCTCGTCATGGACATGGAGCCCTGCATCGCCAACCTCCCCCTGTCTCCTGATCCCCTGTCCTCCTTCCCCCAGCACAGAACCAGCGTCCCTCACTATCCAGGCTTTCATGGTCCACCTTTTCCCCTCATGGCCCGGTGTAACAGCAGCACCTTGCTCACTAACTTGGGGCTCAGGTACTGTTCCGGCCGACAGGGCGCTGTGGGGATGGAGCCAGGTCAGGGAGCAGCCCCGGGAACCTGCATTCATACTGGAAGAAATGGCAGCAGGCCTTACAGAAGTATGGAGAACTTAAACTGGAACACTCTGGCAGATTCTGGTCTGTGCTCGATCAGCAGTGCTCCCTACAGGAGCATGGACAGTGAGTTTATCTTACGCTACACCTCCACTAGCCACTGGTATGATGGGTCTCCAGACAGCTCCCACGGGTTGGCACCCAACCCAGAAAGCCTGGCGTTTTACCCTCGACCTGGGCTGCCCAGGAAGGACCTGCCACTCTTCCCTCAGTTGCTGTTTCCAAGTGGTGTGGATGAATGGGATGCGAGGAAGGGCCTGAGAGAGAAACTCCGCCTTCAGAGTGCAAGGTCAGCTGTTGAGCCTCTGAAGCCCCTCCCACTGCGCCCAACGGTGTCCCCGTGCGCTGTACCCATCGAACGGGAGAGTGGGCATCATGGGAATTCAACAGGTCTTGTTTCCAGGCCGCCCTGCACAATGCGCATCACCAGCCCAGCGGAGATAAGACAGGAGGTCTTGAGGCGTTTACAGCTCCGTCGGCAGAACAGTAGCCCCAATCTGGCTCTCCACAGCTCCCCATCCACCCAGCAGGCAGTTAAGACATCCTACACAACAGACAGTATTTCAGGTAGCAGAAGCGGATCAGAGTCTACATTAGAGCCTCGAAGACCTCCTTTGGGACGTTTGCATATCCCTACTTTTGAGGAGTTTAAGAGGATGAGGCAGATGGAGAGGAAGCAGAACCTTGAGTCCACGGTGGATGCTACACCATCTGGAAAACCTGTGGCTGACCGGCAGCAGGATCCAGGAGCATCAGACAGCGCGATAATCCTTTCTGATCCTCAGTTGAGTTCTTGTGGAGAGCAGAGAGAAAATCGCGTGACCACCGCTTCCTCAGAGAAACGTACATTCAACGCTGTGAATGCTAACGGCGCTGCAGCTTCTGCTCCCTCCTCCATCTCTGACACCAGCACGTACTCTCCCATCCGCACGGGGCCCTCTCCACGTTCACCCCTGCCGCCCCAGGGTGGCTCGGCCCAGGAAAACGCCAGCAACGTAGGAGGGGATGATGGGAGTGCCAAGCGTAGGAGAAGCAGTCTGGAACCTGCTGGGTCAGTTCCCTTTCCGCCCAGCAGGGAGAAGTGGGAACGGCCCTCCAGCTGCTGCCCTGCTCTTCTGCTGGACGGGACTGAACTGTCTAGCTATGGAGCCAAGATCTATAAGATGAAGGATGGTCTCATTGGCTCTGCACTGGACCTGATCAAGAAGAGGTTAGTGGAAGAGGCGTGGCAGGAGAGAGAGGAGTGCAGTGTATGTGTTAGTTGTTGTAAAGTTAAACTAAACATGTTGTCTATAGGTTAAAATACATATCACTGCATAATAGTGGTGGGAACAACCATGACTATAGAGTTGCTCCCTATTCTGGCATGCTACTGCACACATATTGGCTTCATCACAACCAAAGATACATAATGTGTCTAGAATATATCCTTATTTATTAAATATCAAGAACTAAAAAGACCTTTTGGCACAAGGAGTAGGTTTATGATTAACTCTTAACTTGCAGTACTAGTACAGTAAAGTGTATTTTGTACATACAGCGGTGCTTACAAATAAGCACGTTCTTTTAAAATCCAGTTAAGTCTTTCTAATGGAGAAATTAAATCTCACAGTATACATTATCCGATTCTTGTAGGGGCTTACAACCCCTGAAGTGCATGTGTTTATCGGTAAAGTATATGCAGGTACACTTCCAGCGTTGTATCAGTGTATGCCCGTCCATCTGTTTAAGCCCGCACGTGCTGTTGTGTTATTGATTTATCTCAGTTATTGTGATAACAGCTGTCGGAGCTAACAGGGTTGGCTCTGCAGACGAGACTGTGGGCGGGAGCCTGGCATGAGGAGGCAGCGACAGACTGGAGGACGCAGACTTGTTGTTTCCCTGGTTCTCCTCTCTCACTGTCATCTGTTGGCTAAATAAATGCAGGCTTCACTCCACTGTGGTTCATTCTGATCAAGGACAAACAAGGGAAGGGTGTGTTTTACAGCACTGGGCTCCCATTTAGGTCTTCTTGCAGTGTAAATATTAGACCCCGAACAAAGAGCTGCTTGATAAGGTCAGTTGAGAAATATAAACTCCACCCCCCAACAGGCTGGTGGTTTTGGTAAATGAGAGATAGACGGTATCTTTCCCTGCCAGTCTGGACTCTCCTCTCACTGTCACTCCTTTGTCTGCACTGCTAGAAAGAATGATGGATGACTGCATGAAGGCAGCAGAAAAATATCTGCTGCGTGTGTGCAATTGTATAGATACAGAATATGTTCAGTATGTAAGAGAGCAGAGCTGCAGTCTAAGGCTGCAACTAACAGTTATTTTATTTTATTTTTACGATCAGGGTTTATAGACTATGAAAGCGTGAAAAATGCTCCAAGTAATGCCTTCAGGAGGCTCGTTTTTTTTCCTTTTAATCTCTATAACAAGCCCAGTATTAGCTAGCAGCTCGGTGGACCTGCACTTTGTCAGAGTGGTTGTTAGCATTGCGGTTATTATAGTTTTCCTGTGTTAGTTTGAGTCTTTTGAATTATGATTGTATTTATGACCAATGCCAGAGGTAAGCTTTAGGTTAAATCAGTATAAATATTACAACTTTTTGAAAGCAGTTGACTCACAGTCTTGTAGACATCCAAAGTCTCAATAAACACGTCCTCCCTCATCAGAGAGGTAGTGATAACAAATTTCGCCAAACTAACAAATACCAAAAATTAAGGATATTTCCTCTCTATTTGAAATGTATTTTAGTTATCTATGTATGTTTTTCACATCCATTTTTGGTTAGCATGTTGACAATTTGCTTAATATTGCTAAACACAAAGAACAGCTGAATCTGAGGGTCTAACCACAATTAAAATCTAACCACAAACCTTTAGAGAGACGTTGACCTGACGATGGAGCTATACGAAGCATGAGAGAAGTTGATTTTTGCAACAAAATCTTGTGGCAGTCTTTCCAAAAAATTCTGAAAGCCTTGAATAAAATCCAGAAATGTGAATCACAGTGACAGTAAAGGAAACAGTCATGAATGTCCCTGCGAAATTTCACGACAGTCAGTCCAGCAGTTGCAAAGATATTTCACCATCTCTCAGTCCACTAATCAATTACTCAGCTGATGCTGTCAGCAGTATTACAGTGCTCGTAAAGCCCGTTCACATCTCCAGCATCCGGAGTGGATTCATCTTTTATGTACAAAAAATAAAAAGCACCCATAATGCAACACACCCCACACTCTCCTGAGATTTAAATACAGCCCGAGGCTCTGTGAATGTTTTAATACTTGGACATTTATTAGTTAATTAAACATGACAGTATGCTGTGTGATCGCTGCACCCCGAGGTATCTCATGTCCGTCGCGAGTCTCTTTGTTTAGGTGTATCGTGCAGGGCGTTGTGCTTTAGCTGCAGTATTACAGTAATATTCATATTATCACACCTGGGAGCATTTTTTTCATAGGCCGAAGCATAAAGCTGCACCACTGAGTTAATTGCACTCTGCAGTAATAGTGTTATATAGAGACGTCAAGATGGTGGTGTGTATAAGATTTTATATTTATTTATATCTATTTTCTGTGTATTTGTCTCAATTGAAAGCACTCGCCCAATCAGATTTATATTGAATTCATTTGAGAGATAGATGGATCAGTGAAGGTGACAGCCAGGCTAATTTCGGTGTCACGTCGTGCAGTGTTGAGTGCTGATCTATCACATACAGCGGTTTCCTGATAAATTAAACTACAGGTTATTGGATCCCATGCATCATGCAGGGTGTGACAGCTAATACTGTGATAGAAATGCATTTTAATGACAGTTTGTTCAACGGGAAAGCGATCGGATGCTTCAGAGCTGGGGGATTAATTGTATTGGGCTTTTTGCCACGCTCGGACCACTTTGATTTGGACGTCTTCATCTGCTGTGCTGAGAAACACCGTGCAGGTTGCCACAGTTTCATACAATTTAATCTGCAAAGAAGAAAAGTAGTTGAGCTGAAGCGCACGTAGCTGCCACGCAGCATATGAAGGACGTTGAAAACATTTTTTTTTTATGACATGTCCAGAAAGGGCTCAGCACTTTAACTGCTTTGGGAGGGACAGAACTCAGAAAGACACAGTTATGTAAGAACCATTAGAGTAATAAGACCTCGTGTTAAGTCAGCACACACACGCTGAAGAGAAGCCAAAGGAAATTTAATACCAGAGCTGGTGCTGAAACAATGAATCGACTGGTTCTGGGCCCTGAGAGCACCAATGAATTTCTATCAGTTATTTTTCATCTTAATATTTTTGAGTTATTTTTCTACCATTTGTCATCAGTGTATAGATTAAACAAAAAGATGGTTGATAGACTAGTAATGAAGCAATCACAAGTTGAATGAATATAAATGGAGTAGTCATAGTAAGTTTAGCACCAGCTAAACTTATAATTCTAGGCGATATGAAGGCTACTGTGTAGGGCTCACTTGTGACCAGTCTGTTTTCAGACACTGTTGGGCTGTTTGTGGTGTCGAAGGGCCTTGGCAGGGATCTTTTGGTCGATGTGGGTTGCAGGGTGTGGAACAAGCCTGCTCAAAGAGGTTTAGGTCTGGGAAGATTAAAAGATGGGGCAGTGTAGTGTTTTCTCAGGGATTCCCAATGGAAAACTTCAGTATAACGACATAATCAATCTTATCTATTCTACCTGTTAATGTTTTAATGTTGTGGCTGATTGATGCTTTGTTGTTGTAACATGAAGCACAAGGGAGAAGACATTTCAGTCAACATTACAGTAAAGCTCAAGCCAGTTTTACTAAACTCTTGGGTAAAACTCATGAGACTCATGAGATCCCTTCCCAGACGCCTTAACGCCCGCTCGCATCCTGGGCCTTTTCACCTCAGGAAATCACATGATAGGGTGGGGCTAGGTTTCACAATGAGTTCACCTGAAACCTTGGCTGATTGTGACCTACACCCGTTTTCATACTTGGCTTGTGTGATTAGGTAGAGGATCATTAGGGGGTCCATTGTCCTTCTTGGGGGGACACTCCCATAGGGCTTAAATCTGGGACTCTCCACCATTTGACCTTAGAACTGAAGAAGCTTCTCGGATGAGAGGTGAAATGTCTTCAAGCAACTTAAAGAAGTCCAGATGCTTTTCTTTCCAAGTTCCTTAGACTTGGTATAAGTACAGTTGAGCGTTGTATAATGTCACAGGGCGTCATAGTGATGAACAAAATTTGACTGTCTAATGCTGCAGTCACACTAGGCAAAACAGTGTTTGGAGACTGCAGTACGACTCAAATTACTGGGGCCATGTACAATGAATTTACATTGCTTTTGAAATGGTTGCTGTGAAGATGAGGATTACTAAGTCAGTTGCTGTCTTCAAAACGTTGATGCATCATCAATACTACAACAAAGTGGCAATAAGACAGAATTTTTCTGCTACCAGTTTGTGTGTGAATGGGTTCAGGTTAGCAATTACACGCAGTCTCGTTGTAGTGTTATGGCAATCAACTGAGATAAATCATAGAAAATCACAAATCTGTTGCTGTCTATATAAACTGAAATGTACATAAACCTGAATTTACATTAAGAGTTCAGCCAGAAACTCATAATTTTGAAACAGAAGTTTCCCCCACAAACAGATGTCGTTGCTGCAGGACGGCAATGTAACTCCAAGTTATATAGGCAACAGCTTTTATGTAGGACTATAACTAGAATAGAACCGTTTCCCAACCTTATTGCAAAGAAATGAGTCACAGGCAATTTGTGATCATGGGTCAGTCAATCCGTATTAGACTGCAGTTGCTTGGAAACTGGTTACCTTCCATCAGGCAACCTGTGTAATTACCTTGCGAATAAAAATGGTTACATAGAGGTTTAGGATATTGCACGCTCAACCTCTGGGAAACCAACTACTTGCACTTAAAAAATAAATTAAAATCAGTGCAATCACTGGATGGCGAGCAGTTTTTTTTTCTCCCCTGCCATCCTATTTTTACTACTGCATTTTAGTATTTATTTTAGTATGACTGAGCCGTAAGGGACTTGAGGCCAAAGTTGTGTTTATCTGTGTTTTCAGATGGTAACCGAACTGAAGGCTGGGGGCATTAAACTGATAACACTACATTTTTTCTTGTTGTTCTTTGTCTTAGAATTGGATCTTACACCAGAATACCAGCATTCACATTGAAAACTGCAAACTCCTCCGAATACAGTAAGTCTTTCTTCCTTTTAACTACAATTTTTAAAGATCTTCATCCTTTTTTTGATTGATTAGTTAGGATCACAGTTTTGTCCAGACCTTGTGGGGTAGACTGAACAGAAACCTCCTGATGTAATTTTATTTTACTACTTCTAGGGTGTGCTATATGTTCCATACCTTACTAGTAAGGTCCTCTAAAGCAGTTTATTTGACAGAATATGTGTTGGTTCTGCACTTCAGCAGGCCTGCTAGTTCAGAGACTTATCACCCATGACGAAAGCAAGACAACAACTTAACCGGTTTTTACTTGCTAGCAAGGGGAGCCCGCTCGGCAGCACCTCTGCCCTCGGTGTCAGACCACTCCAAAGAACCAGCCTCCCCTGCAGCCTTTTATTCTGTGACACACAGTTTACACAAACACCCATTGTAAAACCCCCCTGTGGTGCGTCATAAAACTAAGGCACTGAGTGTATGTGTATGCATGCATGTGCGAGCACATGTGTGTGTGTGTATGTATGTGTGTGTGTGTGTGTGTGTGCGCGTGTGTGCGTATGAGTGTATGTATGTGCACGTGAGTGTGTGTGGATGTAGGTGCGTTTGTGTGACTTCCTGCTCACAAAAGGGTCATCTCCCCTCACCCTGTATATGGCTTAATCCCTGTAATGGTTCACCATACACAAACACAGGTGAGGTCATAAATGGCAAGAAGTAAACATCCTCACTAAATAAGGACAGAACCTTCACATTGGATGTGCCTGTAGTTAAACACTATAGCTAATTACCCATTCAACAGGCTGGGGAGGAGGATAGAAACAGAAGAATGTCTTTGATCATACAGTTTGAACTAAGACTTACAAATTTAAGTACAATAATGGCAACATTTAACAATTTTAACCTAACAATATGAGCCACCCAAAAACATTGTTGATAATCTTTAAGGGTTAATCAGTTCTTTCAGAAGCAATTCTTTAGGATACCTCCTGTAGTTGCCTTTGGTTTGTAATAGTTTTAATAGATTTTCTAAATTTCATTTTCATCCCACAGGTACCCAGAGTGGGATGGTAGTGTACTACCATTGCCAAGGTAACAATCTTGTCATCAGGCAAAAACCAATCACAGAAGCTTTGCAGCATTTCCTTTTTATTTGTTTACCCCTTCTTTTCTTTTTCAATACCCTTTAGTGAAGCAGGCACAGAAAACAATCCCACACCCTCCACATCTGCTCAAACTTTCCAGCATCGTTGTCAGAAAACCAGACATGAGAGTTCTCGCTCTCGCTCTCGCTCACACAGACACAAACACCACGACAGCTCTGCGGGTAGAAGAGAGAAAATCAGGAGTGGATCACGATCCCCACAAAGCTCCAGACATACTCACAGGTACTCAATAGTTAAAGATAAACATTAATATCAGTATTTTTATATATCAGAAATATTGCTAATATTGCTTTCAGCCATTTTGTCATTTTTAGAAGTTTTGAATCTCATCCATATTTGTCCTTCCAGCTCACCACGTTATAAACTCCACACCTACTGTCATCAGTCACACTTGAGGAGCCATGAACAACGGTCTGACCTGAGAAGAAGAGATGAGAAACTTAACAGAGGGCTTAAAAGACGGCCATCAATGGAGAGGTCATCTCCTCAACCAAAGAAACTGAAAAGTACAATGAAACTGCAGGACACTCCAGGTCTGATAAATTGCGAACATTTTGTATCTTATAAGTTAACCAAGTGCACGAGTTGGTTATTCTGTGGTTAATTTTCACTCGCCAAACACAAATATTTCTAATTTATACTGTAAAAGATAAAGGAAGCCAGCCTCAACCAGAGATTTTTTGTGTTTTCTTTAAAATATTCTTTTTCTTTTTTTTTCTTTGACTTACAGGAGTGATTTATTGTTATTGTTTTCAATAAAGTGATCTCTCTAGCTCTGTATTTAATCATATTGAACACCTCCCTGGTACAATACAGTGAAAGGCTGTTTTTTTTTTTTTTAACCCAAGTGTGAGCTTGTGCTTTGCCATCTTTGTCCTTGCAGATGTTCAGTCTTTGCCCGAACAGCCTGACTCGGAGACAGTGGTGAAAAATTTGGCTCCTGTCTTACTGGCTGAGCCTGCTGCCCCTTCATTGTCATCCTACCGTCCAGCAAGGAGGGAATTGACTTCCAAGTCCTCTAAAGCTAAACCTATCTTCCAGAAGAGATGGGCAGTTTTCTCTGCAAAGCCTAAGGTTGGTGTGTTTGTTTGGTTACAGACAATTAATATGTGGTAGTTTTGTTTATGTGAGTCACTGCTCAATGCTTTGATCAGTGACAAAAAATGGGTCAGGAGTTACTGCTGATTTTATGAAGGCTGGACACCGATGTGTTCATCTACAACAAATGGTATATTTAAAAAAAACAGCTAGATTCATCCTGTCATGATCACATCTATATTTGGTTTAACTTTGTCTTTTGTTTCTGTTTTTTTGTTTTGTCTTGTTTTCATAGTGTGATAAACCTTTACCTCCAACCATGGTGAGGCTAGATGGGATTTGTGATTTAATTTCATACAATGATGTGGTTGCTGCTGTGGAGTTTTTTGGAAAAACCAAGTCAGTTGTATTGTTGAGGTCCAAACTGCAGGTATGTACAGTTAGAGAAAAAAGAGTGTTTGTGTATGTGTTTTTGCTGTAAAAGTGTGCCATTTCATCTCACCCCACCAGCAATAATAAAGTGTGTGACAGGTATCAAGTTGAATTACATGGAAAGTGGTGGCGCATGGAAAGAGGAAGAAACCCATTGAATGATAAATTTGCTATGGCTTTTATAATGATATTGGAGATGATGGAGCACCCTCCTACTTTGCTTTCGTTTTGCTACTTGGCATAAAATCTTTATCCTAAAGATCTTTGTAGTGAAGTCATTAACAAGGAACTGCTGTTTGACCTAGAGTAGACCTAGGAAAGATGAGCAGTTAGTATTCTTTATGAAGCTGGTTAATGACTTGCATGTATAAATCCCAATCAGAATTTCTCGGGCCTAAAAGAGCCATTTTAAAGTTGTCGAATCTGTTTCAGAATGTATCAAACAAAACTTTATAGATATTCAACATAAAGTTACTTCTACAGGTAATCAATAAAGGGTTAAATTTTCTGTGTTTGAGTAACAATTCCTGCTCTGGATCAACATGTGCAAGTTACTGTTGCAGGGCTAAAACACCAGTTCAGTAACTCACTGGACATGGCTTTCAGAGGCTTGAGACTTTAGAAAAAAGTGAATAAATGCAACAATGCCTAATTCTAACTAAAGAAATCAGGCTTTGAAAGACCTTTAAATTTACGAATTTGTTAGTGAATATGTTGTGAGCTGATGTTCACAATCATAGTGAGCAATCCACAATTAATCATCTTGGATGTTTATATATAGGCAGTCGCGTGCTTTGAGAAGAAGGAAGATGCTGAAAAATTGAGAAAAATAAAGAACCTCAGTGTGAAAGGAGTGCAAGTCGCTGTTGTGAGAGGAAAGGTATTTAACCTCTTCTATCTTTATTTGTCTTTAATTGGAGAGTATGCACAATCAGTAATCCAAAATAAATCTTTTTTTTTTTTTTTTTTTTTTTTTAAAAGGCCTTTTTTTTTTTTTTTTTTCTTTTTTTTTTTTTAACAGCGCAA
>VUQG01001941.1:0-18211 GCA_015106755.1 Etia nguti | reverse complement strand
TTAAAAGGACGCTGCTTCTAAGAGACCTCTTCTAACTTGTACAACAGAGCAAAAGAAGCATCCTCAGCAGTAAGACATGCTTCACATGAACTGTTTTATTTATTTATATATTTTTTACTATAATTATAAATATTCATTTACACTAGGGGCATTTTGTGTCCTCTATGAGAGGGAAAAATGTTAATTTGTTTGATTCAATATAATTAGAATTTGCTGTAGTTGCTGCACCTCCTTTTTAAGTTTTACCTTATTGCAATCAATATTTAGTCCAAAATTGCTTCAGGTTTATTTTAATCACAGGAAGGAAATCAGTATTATTAACTTAGACCACAGTTTGTTTAACATAAACTATGCAGGTACAAGGAAATGTCATCAAAAAGTTATCAGTCTTTAAAAATTACAAATCAGACCTCAATTCTAACAGCGCCAGATGGCTGCCCCTCACTGAGCCCGGTTCTGTTGAAGGTTTCTTCTTGTTAAAAGGGAGTTCTTCCTTCCCGCTGTCGCTAAAGTGTTTTTCTCATTGGGGGGGTCATCCAATCGTTGGGGATTTCTTTACTGTTAACTCTGCCTTTTAGATTTGGCTCCTTGCAACTTCGTACACTTCCCCAAAGTTAAATTTAGGTTTTAAGTGTCACTTTTTAAAACACTGGAGTAGTGAAGCAGTGTGCATCGCAGAGCCACAAAGGCAAGTGGACTGAATGGGACTTCCACTTAGTAATCTGAAATCAGCAGAAGTACTGAAAGCAGTCCATACCCACATAACAAACAAATTTAAATCAGGTATAATTTATTATATGTGCTGATTCCCAGACATGTTTGATCACCAATCCTTTGTTTGGATATAAAGCCTAACAAAGGAAGGACTGTCTGACAGAGCTGAACATATCATTGAAAACTTTTCCTTGTATTTCTCTATTTTTGTCTCATTTCATTCCATTTACATGTTTCTTTCACAGTGAATCTGCCAAGTTTAGTATTATTGGACCTCAAACCACTGAATCCACTTCCACAGGAAGGATTACCTCTCTGATTGTCTCATTTTCTTTAAAAAATGTCTCATCAAGGCAGATACTGAAAACAGCAAAAAACAGTAATGTGCCGGCAATAAGATGAGTGGAGTTGGTTGAGGCAAAAGAAGCAGCTTCAAAACTTCCAACCAGAAGTTCAGGGAATTCAGAAATTCTGCCTCACAATGGTGGCTCTGAAGAAACAGTTCAGTCCAGTGAATGTGAAACCAGTGCTAATGAATCTGTAGCTGCACCTGTTGAGTCAAGCCAGGTGGAGACATTTACAAACGTGAATGTTGCTGAACCAAATGAAGTCACAGAAACCATCTGTCAGCTAAGCTGGCGCTCAGTGGTGGTTTCTGAAGCAGAAACAGGCTCAATTACGGAGGTCCAAGAATCTGCAGTGGTGTCTGATGGCAAACACAAGGTTGGTGCAACAACAACTTTAACATCTAATGAGTTGGAGGATTTCACCAAAGCCAATGCTGAGGCAAAAGACATTAAACCACTGAAGCCTGGAAATACAGGAGACTCCACTGTTACCTCCCTGACTGTTGGGGAGAAGTTGGATGAAATGTGCACAAAGTTCACTTCCTGTTGTTCAAGTTTTAGGAAAGCGCTATCACCAAATGTAAGTTTTCTCAAAAACACTTACATAAATCACAAAGTTTCAAACATGTGCTCCCTTTTTACAAAAATTGTTCTTTGTGTTCTACTACTACTTTGTGAGTGCTTCCTGGTGAAATCAGCTGCAATGAGTGTGCTGACTCAAAACCTCTTTACAATTTCCTTATAGAAAGCAGATTGGTGCGGTTTGGATGACAGATAGCAACTTGTTTGCAAACACTTGCTAACTACTAACTGAGTAGTAATACAAACTAAAAAATTGGAAAGCAAACAATAAAGTTAAGTCGCCGTTTTCCATGCAAAATCTTGGAAATTGTGGCTATCTGCTAATATCAAAAGCTAGAGTCCAGAGTCTAATGCATTACCCCTACATTGTCATACATCCAAAAAGGCAGACTGGATGTTTCAGCACCATCAAACCTTAAGCGAGCACTGTAATTACTGCCAGTTACACTGTAGATACCGTTAATACTGAGCTTTTTTTTTCCAGTCAGTTCATCCACCTGTGTTCCAATTATATGAAAACAGGTGTCATTTAATTAGTATTATGCTTAAATATTTTCTAGTCCTCTTAATAATTGCATTATGAAAGGTTTATTATCTTCTAGAAGGATAGATTTAGATTCACAGATTGACATAGACACTCTTGTCCAGTACAATGTACCTTATATATGTACCTATGTAGCTTACATTACACAGGTAAATTCCAAGTTGGTCCCAGGGAGTAACACTCCTTTGGCCTTTGAGACACTATTAAATCGTTGCAGATGGTTTTTCTAGCACTGGTCACCTCTGTCATGAAACCTAAAAGCGTTTCCATCCTCTACTCATTACTGCAAACACATTACCTTCATTACACCTACCACAACTTTATGGTCTATATGATTACTTCACAATATCCCTTCATTACATACTCGATACAGAGTTGGAAAAGAACATAAGAACCTAACACAGTAAACAATAAAGAGTGTACAAATAATGTAAAGCTTTTACAAATGGGAGTGATGATTTTTTTAAACAGACCTGGATTTATATTTATTTTTGTACTCATGTAAAAAATGTTAATAGGTCAACTTTTTAATCTAAAATTCTAAAGTCACCCAAACCATCACTTTTTTTCCAGTTTACAAATAAAGTGTTGTTAATCACCTACCTGCCAAAATGTGATGAATATGATGACTGCTACACAGAAGAGGACGTTGCCAATCTACTCATCCCATTCGGATTTCAATATGTGGACGAAAACATCTACGTTAGTCCTAAGATGTGCATGGTAGGCACCAGGTTTATTAATGCTCTGCATATACAGACATGCGACAAAGTTTTCACAGGACTCTATGCAATCCTTTGATATATTAAGTAAACCCTATGATTTAGCAGAAATAACCTAAAGTAGTTGCTTTCTCTATGACTATCAGTCCCTCACATTGTTTTGGAGGAATTTTGGCCTGCTCTTCTTTACCACCTTAATACAGTTCATAGAAACTTCATTTATGCACAGCTCTCTTAGAGTCCCTCCACAGTATTTCAATCAAATTAAGGTCTGGGCATTGATGCTGTCATTGCAACACCTTAAGTCTTTTTTTTTTTTTTTTCCAGCCATTCTGCTGTAGATTTGCTGCTGTGGTTATCCTGTTGTGTGACCCAGTTTGGGTCAAGCTTAGCTGTTGGGCAGATGGCTTTACATTTGACTCTAAACTACATTGGTATGGAAAGTGCCCAGGTCCTGTGGCTGCAAAATAAACCCAAATCACCAACCCTCCTCCACCGTGCCTGACAGTTGATATGCTGTGTTTGGTTCTCGGCAAACATGGCTCTGTGCATTACGGCCAAACATCTCCGCTTTGGTCTAATCTGTTCAAGCCCATTGTTACAGAAGTCTTGTGGTTGTTCAGATTCTTTTTTTCTGTTTTTTTGGAGAGAAGATGCCTTCTCCTGGGAACACTTCCAAACAAGTTCAGTCTTTTTCTCATAGTACTGTTAATGTTTAACATAAACAGTACGTTAATCTTTAACATGCCAACTTCTACCTGTAAAATCTTTATAAACTTTTGCTTTATAGAAATGGTCACACTTAGTGATATAAGTTCATCTAACGCTTTTCTTTAGCAGCACCTGTGTTCTACTTGCACTCCTAATTCCTATAAAAGCACCAAGGGTTTACTTAGTTTTTCATAGGACTTGGAAAACTTTATTTTTTACTTTCACTTCTTTTGCCTGTATCTGTCTCTGTTCCTTTATCTGAGCTTGTAGCTGATTAGAATACTAATGAATGTGTTTTCTAAATTTTCCTTTCAGGCCTTTGTGCTCATGCCTACTGTGCAGGACATGCAAAACCTCATCGGAGCATCAAAGAAGAACAGCTTTGTTCTCAATCAGTCTGCATTTCGTTTGAAGCCCTTGAACTACGCCCTTCCAATGAATCCAGTAAGCAGAAGTGTAAAATACTGCTGATTATTAGTGTGACATTTAAAAAATGTAATTTTAAAACAAAGCATTTATATAAATTATCCCTGCCCTTCATCCCATGGTTCGGTTCTATGGTTCTTATTTAAAGGAAGTAAGACTGAAAATAATTTTTTATCTGTTTTCCAAAGCATTGAGCAGAATCAAATTTCATTAACAAATGTATGGTGTCAATGTGTATAACTAGGCCAGTGGTGTGACCTTTTCAGTCTGGGTTCATGTAGTGCCTGAGTAAAGTTGAGAGTCCGGAAATCCGGTTTAAAAAAGATATAAATGCAAAAACAGGAGCAGACACATGTTGGAATCACCTAAGAATAAGATTTTTGTCATGCTTTGATAACGTAGGATAATAGCTCAGCCATCTCTTGAATAAAAAAACATTGTTTAACCTGTAGGCCATATAGATTTTGATTAATATATTACAATCAGAATGTAGTATAGAAAGTAATGTCAGTAATATGTTTTATTTTACAATTTAAAGTTGTATTTTCAATGCACTGAATCTGAAGTTTGTTTGTTTTTTACATTAGCTGGACATTTACCATTGCCGCCTCCTACCTTTGTTTCTTTCAGATTGGATTTTATAAATCTATCATGAAAAAATTGCCTTATGTAAGTAACATAGTATTGAATTACTCTCTTTTTTAAATGTGAAATAACATTACTGCTGGTGGTTTCCAATTTGTTATCACATCAAATGTATAAAACCATGGCTAAATGTTTCGGAAGTGGCAGAAATTTTGTTTTTCATACAATTTGTTTAATTTTTGAATAAATAGATACAGACTGTTTGCATGCATTTGATTTATTTGTCATTAAAAGTCTTTGAAATGTATGAAATACTTACGCTCTTTCTATCACTATATCATGGGAACATGTAAAAATAATTAATTTGTGCCAAAACCTTTGGAAATCATCAGCAGTCATGTTAAAGTTGGAGAGAAGTAGTACTGACGTATGTGTGTCTCTGGTTAGTTTGAAAATGTACCTTTTCTCGAAGCAGGAGATGACTGATGACGGATCAGCAATAATCTACATCAAGAACATCTCACAAAGTGAAGCCAAGGATCTCAGAGAAGCTTTGAAAAAGATTGATTCTGTGAAAAACTATCTGCCTTTCCTCAACAAGGTATACAAAAAAACACGCGCACACACACACACACACACACACACACACGCACACTTACCTAGACATTCATGTTTAGGCGAATTAAAGAACACTTTTCTGTGCATCTTATCTCCAATATTTTTGCGTGTTATCCAGGTGTTTGTCGAATTTAATTCAATTTATGATGCTGATCGACTCGGAGTTTGGTACAGCCTCCTCAGACGGGGCTTTTGCCACACGGTGTACAGGTTGAAAATACCCCGAATTGAAAGCACATCACAACGTAAGTCTTTGTTTTTTATGACATTAAGAAAAGTGCACATAAGTTGCACTTTGGAAAAGTTGTAACAAATTTAGGTAGCACAGTATAATAAACATAGGTAACATGTGGTATAATTATAGTTAAATAAAGTTTAGTAAAAAGTTAGTTTACTGTTAAAAATGATGTTTTACAAATTTTTATCAGTTATTTTGTGTTTGTGATTAATTTGGGCACTAAAAATATTTTCATTCGTAATGCTTATAATTATTAATTTGTTATATTTTAACCCAAACCTAATTGAAAGTAAAAAGCAGTGATAAATATGCATACACGGATAAGTTCAAAAGAGGATTAGGGCTGCTGAAAAAACAACAATTGGGTTAATCAAAACTTCTTTTCAGAATTCGGACTTTTGCTGTCAGAAATACGAGTTTAACTTCAGAACTATGAGATAAAATATATAAAGGCATTTCATTGTATTTTTTTGCGGTGGCCTAAATTGACTTTGGTAAACATGCAACCCTAGATGCAACAGAGGCAGTTTGGTCTTTGGTATCTTGCTAGTTGAATTTGAAGGTACACATAATGAGCATTATGGGAAAAGAAACCATTTGAATTAGCAGCAACAACAAACTAAAGCCGTAAAATGATGGTAATAATCACAGCATACTGCTCATTATGGAAACTAAAACACAGCTACTTTGCAACAATGTTTTTGCAATTCTTCAGATAATTTTAAAGCAGTCGCTTTATTTTTGCTTGTGCAGCACCCAGACTGGCAGCCAAAGCGTTGCCAGACACCAAGGATGTTACTGAAGGGGCAATTGTCCCAACAACAAATTTTGGTGTTCCACAGGGCAGCACTTCACCATTTTGGGTCACGATGACCACTTATCCTTTTGTGTTCCCTACTGTCTCTCCTTGGTTCATCATCCCAGGTGAGAGAAACGGTTGAAAAACTGAATTTAACCCTTAAATATCTAATGTGTGAGTGACTGTGACCAAGTGACTATGTTTATTTTTCATTACTAGATTTTTTGACTGTCAATGGACTGAATGACATTGAGGTAAGCATGTCTTTTCATATCATCATTTTTGATTTATTTTTATATTTATATTGAATGTGCACATTTTATAAGTCTCAAACTGTTTTGTTTTTCTTTTTGAATTTTTTTTTGAATGGATTAACATAACGTGTTTGATCTTTCCTGACTTCTTGACACAGGCTTTAAGACTGATAGGGAACCCTTAGTATCCATTGGTCCCTAGGAAAAAATGTGTATTGCCTGACTGGTTGGTCAGTGGTTGCTGGAGGTTGCAGGCAGTTGCTAGGTAGAATCAGTCACAGGAAAGTATACAGTGCTACATAAAAAAACTTCCTTGTGATTTCTTTTGTTGCTAACGAATTGCCACAGTTGCCTGTAGTTTATGTGGAGTATGAGGACTTGTCTACAAACACTTGACCCTTTCTAGTAATCCTAATGAAACTATGAAACATGTTGGTTGCAGTTGCAAAGCAGGACTTTTACTTTGAAGGGAATGGTCTTCATTTAAAGTTTATATGATACTTTTTAAAGCATCATTACCGCTTGGTTAGTCAAAGGTGAGTGTTTGCAGAAAAGTCACCATCATTTGTATAAACTACAAGTAACCGCAAAAAATATTTTTACGTTTAAAGCAATAACAAGGACTTTTTAGACAAAGTACCATTTTTATGACCTAACTAACCCAGCAACAGCCAACAACTTTCACCGCGCATATGGATAATACACTTTTTCCCCTGGAGACCAGGGCTTATGTTAGCTTATGCTGGTGCCTGATATTATATAACCTGCAAGCTATCTGACATGGCAGATTACTGTCTTGAGTGGTTAAAATTGATCCAAACTTGCAGCGAGTAACTTTTCATTTTCCAAACTAACCGTCACCAACCACTGTGCAGAGGAAGTTATCAAAATTATATCTGAGTGTGCAAACACACACTGGGTGGAAATATAACCAGTCCATCGAAGGAAGTATATTGTGAAGATGTTTGCCTTTAATCCTCAAAGATTCTTTTGATTTTGAATCTTGTGTCTTGTAGAAAGCACAGCCTCAAGGTTCTAAGTTCTCCACAATCATGTTGACTGGTTTGCCAGAAGAAAACTACAAGCACGAGGACGTCACCAGGCTGGTGCAGCGTTATTTCCTGGGTACTGTACTGTTCTACAACATGGTAGTTTTACCTCTGCAGAGGAGGGTAAGGAGTAGCTGCTGCAGACTGACACAAACAGACATTTCATATTTGTAGAACTTTGCCATAATCTTTAATCTTTCCTTCTTGATTTGCCTCCAGGCCTTTGTGTTTTTCAGTGGCTGGAATGCGTGCTGTGATTTTGTCCAAGATCACGTTAAAAATCCGATTTCTGTTGGAGGCCGGGTGCTCGACATTCATTTTGTGTTACAGGACATGCATCCTGGGACTGGTCAGGTATGGAAACTGGGGAAAGCTCAGCTGAGCAACACAATACCATCTTCCAGAGAAGTCTCTTCCCAAGCAAACCCACATTTGTTGGAATTTTGGATACTATAATTGATCGTACTGAAATGATACTTTATCACAGTTTAATACCAAGATATACAGGCAAATGATGCATGGTATTTGTGGTTTATTATTTCAGATATGTTTAGAATTTAGAATTTCTTAAAATGACACATTCAGAATATGCAGACAGCAAGATAAAGAGAATGAGAGACTCCTGCCTGTTGATAAGGAAACACTAATGATAAAAGCAGTGGCTAGTTTTTTTTATTTTGCTTTTTGTTTATAGCTGTGTCCAAATTCAGGGGCCACATCCTTCGGAGGCCGCATTTGAAGGCCGATTATGTCACAGCCAGGTGACGAAGGCTGTCCCAATTCGAAGGCTGCTCCAAAAGCAGCCGAAAAATGCGTCCTTCATTTCCCCGGTTTTGAAAGATGAGTCGGGTGTATCCTTTATGGCCCAACCTATCCCATTTATAGCACAGCCCAGCCAGTTCCAGTTTCCAACAATGGCGGCAGCTATTTAGTTTTAATATTACTCTTTCTGGGTCACAAAATAAACGTTTAAGATATTTTCAGGCGAGAATGTAGCTGTGTACACGTCAAGGACCCGGCCCATGTAGACTGCAAAGGCCGGGTTCTTCGAAGGATGCGGCATAGGAATTGGGACACAGCTTATTTTGTTTGTTTGTTTGTTTGTTTTTTGTCAGGGACTGAACTTTCATAGTTAGTCAATAAATGTCAATAATTATCAATAAATGCATAATGCATCAATTTCAGCTTTAAATAAAGTTTAATGCTGAAACAACATTTTATATTTATTCTTCACCCTTTAGAAATTACTCTGATTACAAGTTTGGTTATAGATTTATGAATTTAAAAACAATAAGTGAAAATAAAATTTTCTTTAAAACTTTAACGTTTGTCTTTTAATCTTTTCACAGGAGACCATGTACAGAACCATGATGAAATGGAGCAATGCTGTAAGTCTCTCGCCACTTGAATAAATCTGTTGTCATGTAAAGCTGCAGTTTTTTGTTTTTTCCACATCCTTCACAACAACTCTTGGTGGTTTTTCAGCACGTTCCAGATTCAGACACTCTGGAGGAGAGACTGCTGTGTGTGGAGATCACTGAAATGATGATGCCCCTCGTCACAATGGTCATGGATGTGGTGGCATCCATTGCTTCTTTTGTCAGATTCTTGCCGCTTGCCAACAGGGTACAACAGTACAAACAGTAGCATTTATTTTACATTTTGGTGCAGAGCACAGCCACTGTCAGTATCTGCAGATCTTTTTCTGCTGTGTTTTGTTCAAACCAGCTGTAAAATATTCATAAAGTCCTAAATGTAATTTTCAAAAAGTTACATCAGTAAAGCTGGTGAAACCTGTGATTTGATTTACTTTATAATGATGCACAAATGTGACCTAGAACCATATTTTAATTAATTGTTACATATCTTTGATAGGCAAAAGTATGTGAAGCTTAAGTATTATTAGCAACTTATTGAGACCAATTTGAATCCATTTGTTTTGGACAAATTTGTGCAAAGGGTTTTGTGGTATTGAACACCTCTGCAAATGCACCTTTAGGAAATTGCCCGTTTTCTCTCCAAGAGAGAGGCCAGCAGTTCTTCCTTCTCAACGTAATAATGCTGTGACAGAATGCACAAAATGAAAGACTGTTGAAAGTTCAGATTTTTAATGCTGCAAGAGGATGAATAATGTGTCAACAAAATACATGATGGGCAAAATAATTAAGCTGATCTTAAATTTTATCCATTTTAATTCTTAAAGAATTAAAAATACTGGACTGGCTGCCAAATGTAATCTTCCTACCTACTTGAGCAAAGGCCTGTGTTTGGAATACCTTTATGTTTGGCTATATACATTTATTTTATCCTAGTTTTAATTTTTCTTCCTTTACTCCTTCTTTCTCTTCTTTTTGTTTATTATGTTTTTGTTTCTACCTCAGATATACATTGAAATGGCCGAAACCAGTGGTGTAAAACAAGTGTTGGAGAATATCTTCTCAAGAGACTACATAGCTATGAACAAGATTTGGTATGTTTGTTATGGCAAGATAAATATAAATACGGTATTTAAAAGAATCTATAAAATTGGGCTTGTCTTTACTTATTCTTGACCTGACCCATTCCTTTTTTTCTCCTACACAGGAGCAAAGTTGGACGCATTGAATCGTGAGTATTTTATCCTCTAATTATTCTTTTTGTTTGTTTAGAGAGCCAAAACATCTCAGCAGTAGTAATAAATTGTAATCGGTGTGATTACTGCTTCATTTCAAAAGAACAAGTCAAATTTCCTTAGAGGCACTTGAGGATAAATCATCAAGTATTCAGTGAACATTTGAGCCACTGCAGGTGGAGAACTAAATATCATCAGTTTTTTGTTAGTTGGACAATTTTTTTTAAAAACTACAGTACAGTACATTACAATACACACATTAAAGGTCTAGTAAAATCAGTTTTTCATATAGTTTAGCACAGTTGGAAATAATAATATTTTTCATATAATATTTTTCAGTAATGAAAAATATAAAATGTCAAACCTCTTATTAGTTCAGGAATACTAGCCGAGAACTTGGACATTTCTTGCTTCACTAATTCATGTTATAGAGTCATTCTTTGAGAACTAAACAGCTTTTACTATCATTTTTTTCTTTTTTTTCCATTTCATTTTAATTTCAGTTTGAAGAGCCTCAAAGAGTGTCAACAAGACTTCAGTGAGAACACACCAAACCCTGACCTGGACACTCACTTTGATGAATTTCACAATTTCACAATAACTATTCAAGGAAGCAGGACACAGATCGAGGATAAAGTTAGTGCAAACATTTGCAAAATTTCTTATTTTTAAAACTGCATTTGAATATAAGATGCAGGATGTTGAAGTTACACAAAGTATTTCAGCAGTGATTATTAAGCCAACCATTTGATTGCTTCAGAGTTTGTTCTTTGCTCTCTTTTCATGAACAGGATGATTTTGTAGATGAAATTGTGTCTTCAGAGCAAGATGATGAAAATTTCAACATGGAGGACTTTGTTGTTATCGATGAAATTGGTGAAGACATAGCAGAAGAAGATGTCGACCGCAAGAGTTCATCTTTAGCTAAAAAGACCTCCAGAGAGAAAAGAGAAGGGCGAAGCTCAGATGCATCATCTGCCTTAAAACAGACCTTAACAAGGTCCTCAAAAGACTCTACGAGCTCTGCCTCTTCATTTTCCTCTTTATCTGAGCTGACTGAAACCACTGAGAAAAGCACCTTTTCTTCTAGGGTCAGTAAGACCCGTTCTTCACTGTCAATTCCACTTCCTGCCTCCCCTGTCCGGAAAACGTATCCAAAGTTCAAATCTCCAGAAAAAACATTACATTCGTCATCCTTCAGTTATAAAACCAGTACATCAAAGATGGCATCAACAGCAGCTGTTGAGGCAACAGTAGAGACTGATCAAACCGATTTTAAGGATGACACACTAAAAGAGTTGAAGAAAAGCAAAAGAGAAGAAAGGAAAAAGGATGATGTCAGACATCAAAAGGAGGATGAGGGGGATGATGATGAAAATTACCAAATCCTTGATTCGTTCAATGAGAAAAGTGATGAGCAGATGAGTGAAGACGAGAACAAAGATAACGGCACAGAAACTGACTCAGCTGGACTTCTGCAAGTACATGGCTTGCTTGAGAGAAACTATGAGGTCTTGTATAGCAAAGCCTGCACAGAGGGCTGTAGTAAAATGGAAACAGATGCTTCTCTCCATATGTTAGAAATTGTTACAGAAGACCGAGAAACTACAGCTGAAGGGGACAGTCATCTGGTCAAAGATGAAGGCTCCACAGTAAATAAGTTGTCTGAGGAAATGACAGGAGATGACAATTCTGATAAAGACGCAGCTGATAAAAATGAAGTTTTGGATTCAAGTAGGAACCAAACTCCAAGGACCAGTGAAAATGGAAGAGGGGTAAAAGAAAAAGCAGAAATGCTTTCAGAAGAATCTTTCAAAGTTTCCAAAGAATCTAGCCAAATAACTTTTGAAGACCAGGACAACAGAGGCTCCTCAGTGGGTGGCACTGAACAAGAAGGCTTTGAGCTATTGGATTCAATTGAGGATCAGATTGAAATACAAGAAGACAACCAGAAACTGGAAACTCTCAGAGACCAAGTATCTAAATCAAACACAGAAGCCATAGAAGAAGAGGATGATGCATTCCAGGTAATTGATTCTGTGGAAGATGAGCCAGTGACCACAGACACAGAGGTAGAGGCTGACAAGAAAGTAAAACTAACAAAGAAAAATGATAAAGCTAAAAGAGCTTATAGATCTGCAAGGAGTGGACCGGAAAACAGAACATCTACAGGTGAAGAGAAGGGGAAATCATCAAAGAAACAGACCCGGACTGAGAGAAATGACAGCACCGTCAAGGTCAATAAAGCAGCTGAGGAGATGGTCTATAAGATAGTAGATTCTGTTGAAGATAAATCGATTCAAGATGACTCTACTATGGAAAGGTATGGTAGAAGAAGGTCTGTCAGAAGAAATAAAGATGATAAAAAGACATTAACAGAGCCTTTTAACAAACCTGATGGAGAAGACGATGCTAAGTATGAGATTTTAGACTCCACTGAGAACAGGGCTTCCAGCAACCAACCAACCATCATGACAAGAACAGCCAGAGGAAGAAGGGAAAGAACAAGCAAAGAAGTCTTGAAAAAAGAGGAGATACAAACAAGAAGCAGACCTACACCTGCCAGAGATTCACTGGAGCCAAATAAGGAGGAAACTCCAAAGACAAAAGAGAAAGGACCTGTAAAAGAGCGCATGTCAAAAAGGAGAAGTCTCTTGATAAGAGACCTACATGAGGAGGACGATAATTATAAAATATTGGACTTGGATGATTCTGTTATGCTCACAGAAAAAGCAATAAGGGGGAGACTACAGAAAGAAACTATAAAAAGAACTACACTGAAAGATGATCCGTTTGATAAAGTAGCTGGTCAAGAGGACACATATCATATTCTTGACTCCGTTGAGGATGAGATAGCCAAAGATCAGCTTACCAGAGACCAGAGTACAGAAGAGTCAACTATAGATGATGAAGAAGGCACCCTGGCGTCAGTCTGCCAAGATCAATCACTGGAGTCCTCAAACCCAGAGGTAAAGTTGAGCTTTAAACAGGTGCATGTTTTAATCTTTTTCATTTGTAGTGATAATTTAAACTTTAATCCAAAATTTTTTTGCATGTCTGGTTATAGGCTTTTGTGACTATAGATGAAGCAGGTGATGATTGGGAAGAGAAAGCGGCTAAATATGAAGGTGAGAAAAGTTCAAGATCTGCTAACTGTAAGCATGATGATGGCACAGGTCTGCTATATTCTGTATTTAAATCTAGATTGCTTTTGCAGGGACATTTGTAACTTCCAGATAAATATTTTGAATAACTGTTAATTATCTAAAGACTGTTTTTTTGTGTACACATTTTTTTAATGGAAAGTCATAGTCAGTTATCCCAAAAGAAAGACTAGATCTAAGTCGGTTTAAAGAATTTCCCAGATATGGAATAAATAAAGTATTACTTCTTATTATTATTATTATTATTGCCATCTGCAATGTGAAACTAATGGAAGTAAATGAAGAAAAAATTAGATTATAATGAAAAGTAACTTGCAACAGTGTCATCAGCATAAAGTTAAACATTGTGTTCATTTAAAATTAATAATAATTTGTTTACAGAAATAAAATAGTGGTCCCAGAGTTGTACTCTGTGGCACACCTATAGGACACTGTTTTTTGTTATGAAAACAAAAGTTTTCAGTTTTAATTTGAGTCTTTATTTGATTTCATGCATTAGAGGAAGACAGGAACTTTGTAACAGTAGATGAACTGTGGGAGATGGATGAAAAAGAAAACAAAGCGGTAACAACCAGGACAAGAGGTCAAGCCAAGAAGAGAACAAGACAGACACATGGTAACACACAAACAACTTCATCTGTTATAGAGTCATGTCAGACCTCTAAAACATGAAACTAAGTGAATTTATCGTCTTCTCCTGTAGTGAGAAAATCTACTAGATTGAAGCAAGAAAGCACAAAAGATGAGAGAACAGAATCACTGCCTCCCTCTTCACTGGATTCCTTATCGCTCTTATCATCCCTGGAACAAGCAGTGTCTGGATTGTCAAGTGAAGGCCAAACAGAGATTTGGAAATTGGAGGAAGCAGCTACACAATCCATTATGGAAACCACATCTGCTGGGGAGCAGTCCAGGTCTGACTGTGCTGATAACCAGAGAGGAGAAGAGGAGAAGCAAGGACAGAGCAGGACCGACCGTAAAGGTTCAAGGAGCTCTTTTGGCTCACAATTCACACCAAGCTGATTTTAAATGCATCGTTCTAAAGATCTGTTTTGAAGTGGATAAAATTATAAAGTTGTAGCTTTCCGGTTGCTAATATTTCTTTTTCTTATATAATCAGACAGAAGATTTGGAACAACTGAAATTTGTTATTTTTGTTTGAAAGAAAAGTTAATACTTAAGTGTTACAGTACAAAGAAAGGGAGCAAATTAAGGCATTTATGAATCTTTAATTCCTTACCATTTTGAATTAGTTTTTGAAATAGTTGCAGATTCATTTCTTGACAGGTTTAAAGGATTTGTTGACAGTTTTTTTTCTTCCTCTTTAGCCTTCGGGAAACAAAGAAGTGATCTCGTCGAACCTGAAGGAAAGCGATCTTGCTCTCGGCCTCCTTGTGTCACTGATAACTTGGATCTGCCGCCTTTTGACCCCAGCATCCCACTTGGTGAGAAATGAACACAAATAATAAATAAAATCTGTTGAGTTCCAGAGATTTACATATTTATTTGTTTAATATTCTGTTCCTTTTTCTGTTCCTCATCAGGTCAAGAGTATGTTGTCCCTAAATTGGGGTATTTCTGTAACCTGTGCTCAGTTTTCTACGTAGCTGAGAGCACCGCCAAAGACCTACACTGTAGAAGCCAGAGACACTACGAGAACCTGCAGGTATACACAAACGCATACACAAGACTAAATGCATAAAAAGATGTTTTGCCTCACTTGTATTACCTAATTTTCTTTGTTTTAAATTTTTTTTTCAGAAACATCACCAGAATCTTGGACAAACCCCTTTAGGAACAGCAACAAGAAAGTCCCAAGACTCCTCTTCAGTCTAATCGTTAATGAGTGATTATTTAGCCCAGGGTTAAATATGGCCGCTATCTCCTTTGACAGCTAGATTTTTGTTTATTTTGAGAAAGAAAGGACAAAATTATAAGGAGCCAAAGCTGCCAAGTAGGTAAATTGTGGAGTCACATTTGTGATTGGTTGGCACAACGCTGCAGTTCTGACCGTTTACTTCAGATGTTCTTCCTTAGGTGCCTCAGTGTGTAACAGAGTCGACAGTTTGACCATGAAGGACAGATTTAGAGTTTACAATCAAGTGAATGCCAAAAAAAACATTTTTGCTCCCAGTCTTGGGAAAACCTGGAAATAATACAGGCCTTCTTCAAGCCATTTTGAATTTAACAGTAGATAATTGTGTCTATGGTAAATAACCTTTCCTATGTTTACAACCATATTGTTGTAAAAATATGGTTGTATGTGTGTGTGTCTATGGCCAGGAACCCTGTATTCTAAATGAAAGTAGGCCTACTTAAGAAAATAATAAGAGAACTATTTTATTAAAACTCTGGCTCTGCAAAATCTGCTTATTATGCTGCACATGCTGATGAGAGACCAATGGACGAATGAGTGTTCAAAAGTTATTTTGAATTTATTTACAATGCTACATGTACAGTGTAAATAAGAGTGCATTTAATAACAATGTTTTCAGATGTGAGGAGGCCTCAGGGCTGACCCAGGACACGCTATAGAGATTACATGCCTAGGGTGGCTGGTTGTGTTTCTATGCCAGGTATTTTATATTTGGTCAAAATAATATAGATTGCTTTCATCATATGACTATACCAGTAACAATAATTAGTAATAATTAGAGACACTGTTATCTTTTAAATAATCATTTGAATTCCATTTTGAAAAAAAAGCCATAAGCTGCATTAAAGACAGGTTTAGATTTTTATTTTACAAAATAAGAAAATAATAAGAGAACTATTATTAAGTTAGTAACAATAATATGCTGCCATAAAAGGCTCTGCCATAAAAGGCTGATGGGGTATTGCCAAAATGGACACACAAGTTTGTGAATGTGATAACTTGAGAACGACGTGACGTGGGATTTTGAAATTGACACCAGAGGTCAGTATATTTTTCCTTTAGATGATGTTAATGATATGTCATAATGTTAATGATTTAACTAACAGTGATTTAAGAAAAAATACATTTTGCCAGTATTATAATTTTTGCTGTTAAGATTGCTTCTTACAGTAAATTAATCTTGGGGTCCATGTTTGTTAAATGTAATACACCAAACTTTGTAATGTCTCTTAACTTGTTCAAAACTGTATGCAACAAAGAAAAATTATTTGGGTTACAGATACAATAATGAACATGTCACTCATATACGAGTGCAGTGTTCTCCAATTCTGTTAGGCATGCAAGATTTAGGAATTAGACTTGGAGCGATGTCTCCAGAGAGAGGGCGAGCAGTTCAAGGTCAACACCCCACACGTGTGAGTAAGTGTGTGTGTGTGTGTGTGAGAGAGGATGTTCTGTCATAGTTCACTGTTAGATGGATTTCTGAGCAGACTGGCTGGTTAATCTCAAGTTTTCCACTTTCTGTTGTTAGAGGAGCGTGTGTTGGTCTGTGAGAAGCTGTTGCTCTTTAACTTTTCGAGTATAATTTTGTCATACTTGTGCTGGAAGAGAGACCCATGTTGGAGATACTGTACAGCTTTGAATATCATTAAGCCACCAGACTGCGGTCTCCCACTGAGAAAGTGGTGAGTAAACAAATGCATTTTCTGTGCACTGGCCTTTCAATTCCACGTGAGGATCTACATTTTGTGTTATGATACGGGTTGCGATGTGAGCCACGGCCTTCATCCATCTGCCTTGTAGACTGCAACTTTTTAGACTGTGATTGTAGCGTCTAGTGCCACCAAAGTGTTTTTGTGTATCAGAAGTGTTTTTTCTTTTGTGGGCTTTACAGATTAAAACGCTTTAAAAAAAGAAAAGGGGGAAAAAAGCATAACATTTATTTGCATAAAAGGACTAAATACCTAATGCAAAACTTACAGAAATTATTATTTCTATTGGGGTAACAGAAACGATAAATATATATTTATTTTACCCACTTAAGTTTGTCTTTAGAAAAAGTTGGAATGTAATTTTTTTTTGTTCTGACATTTACTCAGGTGTTTCACATGCAAAAGAATGAAAATGCACTTGCACACTGAACAATAAAATTTTATCATTTTTTTAACATGTATTCATCTGGTTATTCCAGCAGAGAGTGAGCTCTTCAGAATGACCTCCTTTGACAAAAGTAACTTCACCTTATTTGGGCGTGCTTGACTCAATAACTGACAGTTTGTGATTATGAAGAGGATTTAAAAAAGTAGCATAATTATGGGCAGTGGAATATGTACTTGTGGGGGTATTTAGTTACTTAAGTATTTTTGAGACTAAAAGAAAATTGTTCGAAATGCCATGAAAGAAAACAGCTTGTTAATCTGACTTTCTTTGACTGTCTTAAACACCAAATTTAGTATAGAATGACCCCGATTCACCAGCACTAAGACGCTAATCGTTTAGGGCCTAATTCTCTAATATGTGTGTGTAAAATGTTCAGTACACAAAAACAGCACTCATGGACAGTTACTGCCACATTCTTGGATTCATGTACAGTGGCTTGCAAAAGTATTCGGCCCCCTTGAACTTTTCCACATTTTGTCACATTACAGCCACAAACATGAATCAATTTTATTGGAATTCCACGTGAAAGACCAATACAAAGTGGTGTACACATGAGAAGTGGAACGAAAATCATACGTGATTCCAAACATTTTTTACAAATAAATAACTGAAAAGTGGGGTGTGCGTAATTATTCAGCCCCCTGAGTCAAACTTTGTAGAACCACCTTTTGCTGCAATTACAGCTGCCAGTCTTTTAGGGTACGTCTCGCCAGCTTTGCACATCTACAGACTGAAATCCTTGCCCATTCTTCTTTGCAAAACAGCTCCAGCTCAGTCAGATTAGATGGACAGCGTTTGTGAACAGCAGTTT